>JAEAOA010001165.1:0-63399 GCA_016746295.1 Potamilus streckersoni
ATTGGGTATTTGGTCCAAAGTGGATACTGCTAAAATTTGTTTAGACAAAGTGCATGCACATGTTTGTCCCAAAATTGTTCCCTCATTTCAAGGCTTCGCCAAACTACAGCTGCAATCAATGTAAGGTCATTGAGTGCATGTTGTATTCTTGTACCATAGAATATCGTTGGATAACAAGACAAATATTGTTTTGAATCAGTTAAATATTTTCCGGATTCCATAGATTTTAAAGCTAATATTTACTTTTCTCTAAGAGATAATTGGGATTTTTCGTCATAGAAAAGCAGACTAAAATGTTTTCTATCATTCCAGATATTGAATGGAAGAAAAGGTCGAATAATTGGATTGAAAAGTTGGATTTACTAACGGTCTATCCCTACGAAAACATCAATTTTGATTCTTTTCTGCCCAACGAAGGCAAACTGAAATTTTTACAATACTTCCGTTTGGTACCTGTTTCTTAACAGTAAGCCCTAACAGTTAAATATATCTAATTAAACTTTGGACATTAAAGCCAACAGTATTGCTGATCGGAGGAATTCTTGGGACAATGGCAGCATTCAAGCATAGTGAAACCTGAAGCCTGACAAAGCGTTGCGAACAGCATATACCGTGGAACACATATATGAAACATATTACACGTCTTTCTCCTGTTTCTTTCTTTGGGAGATGCAGCAATAAGTAAATTAATACAATAAAATCAAACCAACTACAAAAAGTAACAAATACTAACGGAAAAAGTAACTACATTACTTCTAGGTCCATATTTGTGAAATAGGAAACACTAGACCCATTTCTGAATTATGTACAATACTTTCTTTAATCCAAAATCACTCCTCGGCCTATTTCTTAAATTTTGTTCTCGATGAATATTTTGGATAAGATAATACTAATAGACAAGGAATAAATATGTTATATTTGATTGAACATAAGTGTAAATTGGAATTTTATCATACATTCTAACCTACAGCTTCAAAAATAAATTCTTCTAACTAACTGACATAATTTTAAACTTGGCATCTCCACAATTAATTATAAATGACGCTAAGAAATCTCATATATATATATATATATATATATATATATATATATATATATATATATATATATATATATATATTGTGTTTATGTTTCTAAAACAAATATGTTCAGTGAATTAATAATGTTTAATTGCGTGTTAATGAATCAGATTTACTTATCTGACATGCTTTTAGCAGATGATTCTACTCTACTAAACTATACGCTCAATGGATTATATATACACATGAATACAGCTTATCAATTTGCACAGAAGTAAAATTAGACATATAATCTAAGCAAAAATACTTGGATGATATAAATTTGAAAAGAAAACGAATCATACTCATCAAATGGAATTGAATTAAAAAATGCAAATGGAAGGAATCGTCTACATTATGTGAATTTCTGTGAAAGAGTTATCTTGCTCTCTGTATTGTATGGCTACGAACTCTGGTTTACTACGACATAACAGGAAATCGAAACATTGGAAAAATACAATGATATTTCGCCCCAAAGTGCAAAGTTTCCCTCAATGATCGCCTATTGGGTCTACCACAACTTACTTGGGGCCGATTTCAATGGAAGCTCTCATAGATAAGCAAGCAATTGTATTCCTAGTTAGAATGCGTACAACATAGGCAAATTTATCTGCTAAAAAGTTTTCCGTCTGGGCTGTTGGAAATTATATTTTCAACCATCAACACCATTCTTTTATATACGATATAAAAACTGTACGACTTTATCTTCATTTGAATATTTCATTAATATTTTCATCTTTTCTCCTATCTACCTCGTTTTCTACTCCCTTTCACTGTGCGCTGTAGGATTTCCTTTATAGACCATATAAGCGTAAAACGTAACCATACCATCTTAGTTTACGTTTCTTTACGGTATACTCCAATTGCACAATTGCACATTGTATTCTACTGTTAACCCCCTAATTAGCGACGTTGTATAAGTATGAAATATTCAGGATACTTCTGTAACATTTCTTCTTCAATGCATGAATTCTACTTCTTAGTTCTGGTGCCAGAGTGCATGTCTCAAATGCATACATAAATATGGACACGACGAAAGAGCACATTATCTTGATTTTAACATATGTGTAATGTTGTTTCTATCCTTCTAAATATGCTTTAGACTAGCCAGTGCAGTTGTTATATGTGCAATCTTGGAAATAGGCTTTGGATTTGAGCATTGTTCAGAGGCAACAGCATCTAGGTTATTGAAGCTTGTAACTGCGTCCAGGTTCTGTCCATTCACTTTTATTTACTTTTGCATGCCACTGGGATTGTTTGTCGTTATCTTGATCTTTTCAGGACTGATTTAGGTCCCATGCCTTAGTGATGCTTTGTTCATAAAGATTTCCAGCTCTTGTTCATCTCCTGATAAGCCATCGAAGTATCAGCGAAGCCCAGGTTGCTGATTATTCTACCTCCAGCACTGACACTACTTTAATGGTATATGCGCGTGTTGGCCCACAACATTGCATGTCATACCTTGTAAAAACCCTTCTTTAAGTGTTACGTGTCCAGGTTCGTACAAAAGTAACAATAAAAGATTGAAGACATAAGATTAGTAAAATTTCACAAATATTTTTTCTCTAGGAAAACAAGGCAAACAATAATAAAAAGGAATCACGGTTTATGAATCAAATCCAACTTAATCTGAAAATTAAAAGATTAAGAACTATTAATAAAAAGCTCTAAGTGAATCACAAATCGAATCCCGATGAAATTCCAATATTGAAGGCGATGATGTCTTCGATGGTCTGCTGTGTCCTGACCCGTCAACAGTTCCTTGTTGAATCACAAAGAATAATAATTCTGTTTTTGAATTCCGAATAATTTCAAAAAATGTTTATGTCCAAGAAATCTGATGAGGAGCACTTATATGTATGTTCTCTAGAGAAATGAATTACTAATTACAACAAATAAAAATTTTTAACTAAAACTGGTCACATCAAAACACCTTTAAACTTCAAAGGTTAAAAACACAACTGGCTACTTCTTACCAAAACGAGTATACAGTAAATTTAAACGCAAAATACATTCCCGGATCATGGTCACATAATCATCTTCTAGATCTTCGGAAAATGTTTTTTACATGCCTAAATTCAAGTACTACAGTATAGCCTTAAATAAAACTTATGATTCATTTACTCTGGGATAAAAAAATAAAATTGTTGTTTACATACAACCGCCTTTCTGGTCCCAAGGCAAGGCCAGCAAAAGATACAGTGTATCAACTCCTGCTTGTTTATCAGGTCAACGAAACCTGAATTAAATTTCTAAAAAAAAAAAATTTGGTATACAAAATTATCATTACAATAGCATGTAATGGAATAAAATTAAGATATTTTTTTAAACTAACAAACAAATAATTAAATTACATATACATAACAAAAGTCAATGCGAAAATGATATAAATCATGTTGATGCTCCAGATACTTTTCACAAAGGGTTCAAGGATTTATAGTAGTATGTCTCTCTCTAAAAGCTGAGTGCTCTTCAGCAATGGTATACACTGCCTGAGGCTTCAGTCTGTTGAGGATGCGCTTAAGCATAACCTAGGATGGTTTACTGGTAAGAATGCTTGTTCGGTAGTTCTGGCACAGCTGCATAATCCCTTTATTAGGAAGAGTGAGGATTAGAGACTAGATTTTGTTGCAGACTGCTGTGGAAGTTCCGCCTGCTTAAACAAATTCTTCTAATCTATCCCAGCTGACTTCCCTTTCTTTAGTGCCTTTACTTCTTACCTGAAAATCGGGTGTTGAACATCTGCTGCGATAGATGGGATGTAAAATACAGGTTTTTCTCAAGTAGTCTTTTGGTTGTAAAGCTATGAACTGTATTCCGAACATCTATTGATAATCTTTTGATCTTCTGTGAGACTCTTGCCAGACTCGTCCTAAAGCGTGACAGATCTAGACTGTTTCTCTATTTTCAGGTCTTTCTCTAACTGGTGTGTCTTTTTATTGTTATGGTGTCTTTGTATTGTTATGGTGCTCGGGATTTTTTCCATTTTTTCCATTGATAATCTTACCAGCTTTATTTCGCTCACTTTAAGCTCTTCTTAATCTTGTTTATAATATCCCTATGATTTTCTTACACTTCATGGTCTCCTCGTTTCCACCTCAGTTTTGTTCATACATCAAAGATATCGAGGATATCTGCCGTGACACCTTATCCTACGATGCTTCTGAAGGATCTCGCTTATTGTGCCTATTACGGCCGTGATGAAGATGATGATGATTAAATCTAGGTTTAATTTTTCAGCACCCAGAATAGTGAGTGATGCTAACTCGTCGCATATTTATACCTCTAATGCGTGTAACAAACGTGGACCTATAAGCTTTTCAAGTTTGAACCTAATCCTAAAAGGTCTTGTCTTCTTCAGTGGGAGTATCATAGTCATCGTCAACAAGTTATGGTCGCTTCTTACTTCAGCTCCAGGGCTGCTAAGTGTTGTTGCAGTTCGACCAAAAGAACTTTCGCAACAAATCAATCTATTTTTCATGTTTTCAGACTGTGCCAAGTCCATCCTCTAGGTAGTCTGTGGGGACGAAGAGTTCTCGTTAGCACTAGGTTATTGCAGGCGGCGGCGTCCCGGAGCTTAAATTTTCTCTCGTTGGTCTGTTTATTACAGTATGGATCACAGACTTCTCGCCAGATTGCCCGTTCGTCTTCTCTCATCTTGGCAATACAGTCTCCTTGAATAACTATATCATGGGTTAGATCCACAAGTTTCCATACTGGTCTTAAATGGTCCTGACATTCCATGTTCCATTAGTATGTTATCTTTTTGCTTGTCCTTTGATGGTAGTTGTACCAGTAGCATACCTATCACTTCCATCCTGGTGTTCAGCAGATGGCGCGGTAGCCAGGGCTGTGACCGATCCGATTGCTCCAATTGTAAGACTTTTTAAAATAATTTCGCAAATATTCATACCTCTTGTTCGAATTGCCAACTATATAGTGAATGAAATATCATACACACATGGACAAACACACACACACACACACACACACACATACACACACAAACACTTCCTCCGGAGATTTATCTTTTCTAACTCATTCCTCATCAGTTCCTTCCAACCTAAATAATTTAATCAATTGATTATCACATAATACGGAATCATTAACAACTGCTTTTTTTGACTGATAGGAATTTGTTGTGCAGCTTCCATCATCAAAACTGAGTCAGATAGAAACAATACATTATCAACCGATGGTCTAATTAAAACCAACCTATATCAATCTTCGTGTTTTGATGCTATTTGAGTATCTAGTTAATGTTTAAAAAGTTTTTTTGTTAGCAATAATACATTATATAAATTTAACTGAGTTATGGCTTCAGTGGTAAGTTTATTAAAATGGGATATACGTATGATTGATTTATTATGATAGTATAACCGATTGTAAAACATGTAATGTAATCAAGTCAAACAATCAAATCCTTGTTTTGTAATCTTAAGATGAATCATGTTCAGAAGTAGTTTCTAAATGTATATTTGTTAAGCATAAAGGTCTATATCTGTTTGAATATAAATAATGCAATTTATATTAAAATAAAAACCAAACATTAATAGTATTCCTGTTTGTTCATGTGCTATTTATTTATCAAAGTTTAGTGTTCTCACTGAGGTTTGTTAAATCACATTAATTAAGTTACTGCATGCAATGGTTTTCTTAGTCAATTGAATAAAATTAGATTTAGGTCTCAAACGTCACCAAACTGTATCTGATTAGGTATGGTGTATATCGATCGATATTTGCTTATTAAATCCTAATAATGTAGTGTGTAATAATTGCAAGGAATCATCATCATCATTATTATTATTATTATTATTATTATTATTATTATTATTATTATTATTATTATTATTATTATTATTATTATTATTATTATTATTATTATTATTGCTGTTGTTGTTGTAGTTGTTGTTTCATATCACTGTTTGCTTTACTCTCCATTTAATCAACAATATTCATCATATGTATAATTCTGATTTCAAACATCATGTTCTATTAGCTTATCTTTGTCAACTTTTTGCAACTAAGGTTTTGCACAATCCTCTAAAAGATTGAGGAATAATAAATTTATGTTGTTTATGTTTTCTCTGACACCTGTGTAATGTTTTATCGGTTTGTATAATCATTTTAAATTAATTTGTTGTTTACAAACTTAACGTTAATTTCGCGGCCTGTAGCTAATTTCTCAACGAATAACAATATATTACATAGTTAGCGTTATGTATATTTAATTTATGTAGTTGTTCGTAGTTTTAATTTTTGTTCTATTATATACTATTATAAGGTAACTTTATTTACTGGATTTTACGTTTTCCAGAAATTCAGTTTAGTTCTGTTTGACCTGCTATAATAAAAGAAACACAGTATCTAGTTTCTGACCTTTACTAAGAACCAGTAAGTGTTTTGGTAAACAATCTTTCTTATTAATTTCTTTAACTTATTCTTTTTCTTTTCTGGGAATACGTGATGTTAGGCATGTAAAAAACTTATATTTTATTCTAGAAGGGTGACCATGTGACTCTCATCAGGGAATCTGTTTTGGGTCTTAAACTTGTGTATAACTGTTTTCGATATAGAATTTGTTGCTTCTGGCTCCAAATCATTGACACTTAAAAGTGTTTTGTTGTGACCAGTTTTAGTTGAAATTGTTTTATGGAATTAAGTCATTCTTTTCTCTGGAAATACATAAGGGCTCCTACCAAAATGTTTGGACAAAGACTTTAACTGAAATTTATTCGAAATTCAAAACTGGATTATTATCTTTTGTGATTCAATAAAGAACTGTTGATACAACAGCGTTTTGCAGGTTAAAACAGACGTCATCACCTTTCATTTTGGATTTTCTCGGGACTTGAACTCAGATTTCTTTGGATTTTTTATAATACGTTTTCTGTTGTATTAGTTTTGAATTTGAATCAGAAAAACGTAAGTTCCTTTTTCTCATGTTTACTTGGTTTTCGAGGGAAAAACTATTTGTTAAATTTTACAAAAGACTGATGTCTTCACTCTTTTCTGCTAGGTTTTGTAAGGGCCTAGACACGTGACACTAGTTAATGGATGAACTAATGAGCTCCTTAATTTTGGTGTGGCAAATACCTTTTTTACTATTTATCCGGCCAATCGTAAACAAACTTAGTAAATTTGAAATGCCAATTCACGCATATCTACCATACCCATTTCAGTTGTATAATCTACTTTAAAAGTTAAATTGTTTTTTAAAACGCGTACTGAGACATGCTGTAAGAATTGATTTTAAAACAGCAAGGTAAGTAGATTTTGTAGTGAAATATGATTTAAATATCATGCTCTTAATCAATGGTTAGACTAACATCTCTTGCATCCTTCTACATTCATCCTTTTTCATTTATCACTTGTTAGAAATTAATTATTCCGATTGCTTGGTTGCTTACGTTCGCTGTCCTTGAGAGCATCACCGTGTGCCATATGGCAATATTTTATGTAACTCGCTAGTAAAAATGTTACCTAACTTCTAATAGAAGAGAAATTTATTGGAATTAATGTAGCTTACTTTGAAACAATCAATTTTGGCTTCTTAGGCTAACATTGATATAAAAGTAAAAGGAATGAAATTATAATAATAATTTCCATGTTAAGTTGGCTTCAGAGATTTCCCTTCTGATTGCAATAAACTTAGACCTGCTTATCTTAGTTTTAGAGTCGGTGTTTTGGGAGAAGGATGGAATATTCTACTCCTTGCATCAATTCTACACAGATTATGAGTTTTTACATTCTAATATAATCCAGATTCACAAGTATTTTATTTTTTTTCATTGGTTTTAGAAATTGTAATACGATGAGAATAACAAATTTCTACTTTAAATTTACTCGATATGCTTATTCATCCAGCTGGCCTAAAGGACTGGGTATTTGGTTGCACTAGTTCGCCTTGAAAATGTCTGGTATAGGACCAGCCGGCCGTAAGCATTTTTGCACGCTGTTGTGGTTTATTAAGACTCTTTGTAAATAAGTTTCTTTAAGAGACATGGACATATCGTAGATTGATTGCGTTAATTCGCAATATTCTATACATTTGGACGTGTGATATAACATTTAGACTTATTGCATTCAAAGTATTGAAGTTCCTCATATATTTGCACTAGATGCAAAAAAAAATATATATATAGATATATATATATATATATATATAGATATATATATATATATAGATATATATATATCTATATATATATATTACGTAGCCTTTTGCGTTTTCCTTTTATTTAGTTTTATGACAATAGAGTCGTGATAATATATAAGTACTTTTCAACTGGTGGAAGAGTCTATTTCTGTTGTATCTGTTCTAATTTCTATTTATTCATTTTCTGTCCCCTTCACTAACCTAACCGCATTTGTACAGGCCTGTATCTGTGTGAACCCACATGTTTTACAGTACTTTGTGATTTTACAAGAACTATAATTCCTTAGTTTCCTCGATCTTTATGTATTGTGTCATTTGACGCAGCAATATTTATTGTAAATTTCCACACATAAAAGTAAAATATATTTTGATCCACATCAGAAGAAATTTACATACTCTGACACTCTAACTGCTTTTTTCCCTCGCTGTAAACTCAAATTAACAACTGTTAGGACATAATTAAAGATATAATAGACTAATCTAATTGTGACGTTTTATCTAATGGTTGCCAATCTGTGAAGAGCCGATTTTTTTGGTAAAGTTTAATGTTTTATTTTCCCTAGCTTAAGAGACTTTTAAAAATTGTTTTCTTTGGCTTCGGATATATGCTTATTTTACATTTTTTTCTGATATTATTTCCATGTTGTACTCATGAATCATAGAATATATTTTGATAGCAAAAAGACAAATAGCCATTCATTAACTATTAACCGCTCATGTGGAATAAGTGGTTAGAGCGTCTGACTCGGTGCGGGAGGTTGCGGGTTTGAGTCATATCAAACACTTATAAAAATGGAACTATCAGCTGCCTCGCTGGGTTCTCAGCATTAAGAGATTGCTGTTATAACTTGTAGGCCTGGTGTCAGGACTGGGTGTAACTTAATGCCACATGTATTTGGCATGATGCCTCGGTACTAGACAACACTATAAGCTGTCACACGGCAGACATGGCAGCGATATGACTGAACGTTGTTAAAGTTACGTTTAAATTTCCAATCACACATACACAGACGCATGAACACTCTATCATGCGAAAATTCTTCTCTTTAAGAAATAAGATTCAGTTGTTTGACTAAAAAAAAGCATCTCACAAACACGTTTTTGAATGTTTCAGGCATTTTGAAAAAAGCAAGTCGAGCGACTGCAACGAAACAAATTGGATTTTCTGCAACAATTGCACAAAGTATTCCAACAGTCTATCCGAATGAAATCATTCATTTCGATACTGTTCTGCACAACGAGGGCAATGGTTTCAACAAGCAGACTGGAACTTTTACGTGTCCCATCTCAGGTACATATTTCTTCTCAGTAAGTCTAATGGCACAACATCCGCAAACTATAGCTATACATCTAATTGTAAATGGTGAAATAAAAGTGAACAGCCATGCTGATGGTGGCAGTTCGTTTGACCAGAGCAGCGTATCAAGCATGGTGCGATGTGAAGCTGGACAAAGCGTTTGGATCGGAGTTTACTGGGGAACATTCATATATGGTGATTACTTCACGACATTCTCTGGTTTTCTTCTTTGGGGAGATGCAACAGGAAGCAGCTAAGAAACGCAGTATCCACTAAATGCACAGCAGCAAATGCAATCACACGTGCTAGCAATGAATGATAGAGTCATAGATTATCTTTTGAATAACAAACACACGTCTGATTGTTGAAATGTGTTTAGTTCCTTTTTTGATCCAACCTTACTTCCATGTCATATTTACTCCTTGTTGTTCAGTAGATTATTTGATGTAATAGACAATATAAATACACAAGAAAATAGTATATCATGTATTTTATTCAACATAACCCTGAAATTTGGAACTTTATGGACTTTCTCAGCAATCACTGGAAATAAATACCAGCTTTTAACTCAGTGATATATTTCTCATAACCCATTTATCATTCCCACAATGATATAAAACTCCCTTAAACGGTTATAAACTGATAAACTTCTTCTTTATTACATATTATGGCATCACTAACGCATGACAAATTTTGAAACGTAGCATCTTTGCTTCAGGGCAAAAGCTTCATCAAAATTATTTAAAAACCCAACCTTGCTCTCTTTATTTAGATAATTGCTTCCTATAAATGGAACTGCTCATGCTTTATTCCTGACATTTAATGATATGAATCTGATAAAACTAGGAATATTATATCCAAGTTTAAATGTAGAGGAAATGATCATCTAAAATGGACTGGGACTACATTCGTGGGTACTAACCGAAAGAAGTAAGTGCAACCTGATTCCTCTCAGGGTTAAAAAGTCTTTTTCATATATGGACAAGGCTTTCATCTTTTTTAAATAAATGTTTGAAATACTGCAAAAATGTTGAAAGAATATGATCCGTGAATGTGATAGTTAAATATTAACATATTTTGTGACACCATTGTATTTGGAAAAAAAAGAATGTTCAAAAGTACCGACTGAAAACAACGCACAAAAATAATGATTGTGTGTTAATTACGTACTTGAATCAGTAATAAGATTTTAGTCTTGACACAAATAAGGAAGTTAATGAACAGTCAACTAATCTGTTTAACGTTAAAATAAAATTCAATTTCAAAATAGTATACACGTTTAGATTGAAACATTGTCATTGAACTAAATTTAACATGACAACTTAAAAATTGACGTTGATAGAGCGTACTTTATTGCAGCATGTCTACATTCCGTTATCATAAAGATAAATGGGTTTCTTGTCAGGTATGAATAGTTTGATCCTAATTCAGTCAATAATAAATAACACTTTACAACTCGATGCATCCTATTACGCTAGTTGGTAGTAGTAATTAAGGTAGTAATGCCAATTTTTCTCCATGAAATAGAGGGATCTAGCGGCCCAGTACTACTTTCTTTCTTGATTCTTTCGGTAAGCAGAACAAGATACTCTCTTCCTTGTGTTTGTTTCTAATTTGTAACGTCGAATGTTTATTACTTATTACTGAGCATTGAAGTTAAGTGATTCACATGTCATTGTCAAATATATTTAACCATGATGAATAGTGACTCTAGTAATACAAACCTTATGCATTAGCCGCATAGTATTTATTAATTGTTTTTATCTCGTAAGAAGTGGGACCTTGTTTATAAAAACGATAGAAACGACGAATAATACCACACTACTACGGTCAGATGGAAGACTCTGTTCAGTGCATTCGCATACAAAACAAAATTATTCATTTGCTTAGTTATCTGGATCTGAGATTACGTTTACCTAGTAATGGTGCGATACTGTGACAGGTAAGGCAAGGCAAGGCATTCCCTTGTCGAGCTTGATTAACGCTATCTTGTCTTGCTTTACCATATATATATATATATATATATATATATATATATATATATATATATATATATATATATATATATATATATATATATATATATATATATATAAGCAAGCTATTGTCGCATAAAATTATGAAACGAACTAATTGGTACAGGTAGCAACATTAAAACATAACGTCTCTAAACGGCACCGTGCGGCTTGATTATTAGATGAAGATCTAAATGAGGCTCTGTGGCATTTCAAGAGCAGGTAGCGGGCTGCAATACAGCGAAACGAAAACCTTCAATAATAGTAGCTATGTCTATCTAAGGAAATATGGCTGTCCCAAACATTTACGAACCAAATTTCCTTATGATCGTGAAATTGGATCCAAATTTTGTTATCTTGGAAATATCCTTCACGTTTTCAGTATAAATTCAGTCACATCAAAGGTGTGATGATGAGTTATGATACAATGAGGATCATAGCTTATTTAATTTGCGTCCTTGTAACGCCAACTAAGAGAACAGTTTTTCAGCAAGACACTGTTATAGAGCTCTTATTGCAAAGTAACAGAATTGAAGAGAAAAAAAATGTTTTCAAAGCAGAACGCAATTAGTACTGAATTACGTACCTGTGATGGTGCAACAATCTAGGAGACGAATAATAGAGCTATAAGCTTGTGTTTGCGATAATACGTCTGATGATTTCACCAAACATCTGAATGTTGAAGACGACGAAATAGACAAACATGCTACTAAAAATGTTACACAAATTATTACAGAAGAGAATATTATCAGTTGTACAAATGATCTTCCAGTGAGGCAATCATATAAACCAGGTAAGCATTATAAATGGTCAATCTGTCCAGAGCCGATGTTCAATTTTGTATATGCTAAATGTTTAATTATCATACGCGTAACGTATTGTTTTAATAAAATAATTGCATTCTTTGGTATCGGATTTAATCTTATATTTCATTTTATTGAGTTTTAAGGACTTAAATAACGTAATATATTCTTGAAACATATAATATTCTTGGAAACATTCTAAAAAGAAGACAAATAATTGTTTTCTGTTTTACTATTAAAACATTGTTACGATTGATTTTCACGCCAAATCATCCTATTTTGAGGGGAAAATGAAGTTGTCTGCTAGTAAAAGGATTACAGTCTTGCAAATTCGTCTGTCTTTGATCATTACATGTATTTTGGTATGAAACGGTCGAGGGACTGCAACGAAATAGATTGGATTATATGTAAGTATGGTAAATTGTATAGGAAACCTTCAAGTGAATTAAATCGTCTATTTTGATACTGTTTTGTACAACGAAAACAATGGGTTAAACATGCAAACTGGATTTTCCATTTGTTCCCTATCGGGTACATATTTCATTTCAGTAAGCCTTATTACAGTGCACGGGCATACTACATATGTACACCTAATTGTAAATGGGGAAGTTAAAGGCATAAACTATGCTGATGTTGACCATGTTATCATGTTATGATGTTATCATGACCATGAAGGTATTTCAACGATGGTGTGATGCAAAGCTTGACACAACGTTTGAATCAGCGTTTACTCCAGAATTTACATAAATGGTCCTTTGGGGAATGGAAGTAGTTGAGAAACAGCTACCATAACCGTAAAACGTACCGGCAATGAATTCTAAACTAAAATAACATTTTTATCATTAGCGACTTATATAGTTGAAATATACGATAATTTCCTTTAAGTTTAAGAAAACATAGGTTTAGAATTCGCGTTGAGTAATAATAATTTTAGACTGGGACATTATAAGCAAATATATGACGTGCACTTTAGATAATGTTTTCAACTGTGTCACCTATTAGTTTAATACATACAAATTGTGTTCTCATCTATAATGGCATGCATTGTATTAATTAGAAGTCAAGACACACAAAGGCATTAACCTGGACACAACATGTTCAAAGACTATGTAGTTACATTTAATTAAATTACTGGAACTTTTAGTGCACGTGACCTTTATGGAACAAAAATGCAGATGTTGCTGTGTCGCCCTATAAGCTGTGAGTTAGGAATTAGTTTCTTTTTAAACTTTGATGCTGCTTTCTATCTAATGCAAGTAAGATTTTTTATTGGTTTGCAAAACACCTGAAACATCAGAGGCTAAGATCAATGACTTTATTAGGGACTACAATAATGGCTGTTGAGCAGCTGGTGCTAACGGTATAACATTACTTCATGAAAGAAATCGTCAGTTTCGACACTGTTCTGCCCAACGAGGGCAATGGCTTCAACAATCAAACTGGAATAGTTTTTATCCCCTGTCGGGTAGATATTTCTTCACAGTAAGCCTTATTACGATGCATGGGTATTATAGCTGTATGCTCAATTGTAAATGGTGAATTTAAAGGCAGAAACTTTGCTGATGGGGCCAATTCTTATGACCAGGACAGTAGTTCAATCATAGCGAGGTGTGAGGCTAGACAAAATGTTTTGATCAATGTGAACTCATGAACATTTATATATGGTGGTTATTATGCGGCGTCCTTCTCCGGTTTCGTGCTTTGGGGAGATGCAACAGGAAGTAGCTGCGAAATATAGCAACATCAACATATCTGCAACAAAAACAAAAAACGTACCGGCAATAAATTGCATATCCGTAAATTATTTGTTGAGTAATACACGTCTAATCGCTGAATTGTGCACAGTTCCTCTTTTAATGAAACATATATTCTCTGCCAAATGTGTTCATTGTCGTACAATGTCTCCTTTGAAGTATAAGACAATGCATATGCAAAAATAAGCATGATAATATTGTATTTGGTTCAATAAAACTCTGTAGTGTGGACGGTATTATAAACTTCTAAGCTATCATTTTATATAATTGAAATCTATTTAATTCACTGATATATTTTTCATCATAATTAGCATCCTCACCATGACGAATGACTAATTTAGAGGGTTAAAAGCTCACAAAGGTCTCTTTTATATTATTCTATTGCATCACATCTATCTGATAAATAGATCTGTGTTAGTATTGCAAACTTACACACCTTTCACAATACAATGTCTAACTGTTTCGACATCTGAAAATAAAAACACAACTTTTCAGAATCGTATTATTTAAAGATTTGTTTCAATAACATCTGCAAGTACCCCTTTAGTAAGGTATCCACGAAATGATAGGGTTTCCACAAATGTGCAATTTCTCAAATTATCTACTACTTCGACAATGTTTTATTTCTAATAGACAATGCAATCAGACTCTACGGATACGTTCCTTTTCATACAAGAAACCTCTTACACAAGAATAAATAAATTAGAGATAGAGAAAACTTTTAGAACAACGACGATTATGATTTACAAATGACAATACATATTATCCTATAGGCTTAAAAATGCAAAAGTTACTCTGAACATGAGCAATGTGAAAGTATAATGCATGCCAACACATGCCAGGTGATACAACTTTGGAATTTCCCGGCCATTAAGAATAAAATCTTGGATTTAAAAGGAAAATGACAGACTACAATATAACACCCTTCTGGTTCCAACAAACGAACTGGTCTTCGTTTAAATACATTTCAACAATTACGAGATTTCATTCATTGTCTTTAAAAATCGGTCCGTACATTCTAGAAAATAAAACACCATGAGCTGGAGCTCTCAACCTGCATTACTTGCTCTCAATCTAAATTTAACTTTTAAACTTTAGAGACCATAACTGACATAATAAACTACTAAATTTTGCCTTCTCTCCTATTTGGTTGTATTTTCATTTTGAATATGATGACCCATATTTTATTTGTGACTGTTTCAGACACTAGAAATGCGTACTTACAAATTTTAAACCTGAGTTGAAGTATAAACAAGATGCTGCTTAAATTGCATGTGTATATCAATATTTCATGTTTAAGTTAGGAAATTATGTTAACAAGCAGCAGAGAGGATGGACAGATAATTTTGCTGAGACATTATTTACGAAAAATAAAGGTTTCTACGAAAATAAAATACAAGGTCAATGACACCAAACTGAAGTCTCTAACTGACCCAGAGTTTCTCTGCTTATCTCATTCTGTTATTTTATCTTTGACGCACGTGTTTTTTATGGCGTGTTTCTTTTACTCTTCGGTCACTCAATGTTGATCGTTTAGCTTCTGCTGCTATAGTAATTTTATTATTATATAAATAATGGAATATCATACAACTAGATTAACTTGAGAGGTATTAGAGGCAATTAAGTAATTATCTCCATGTCCGTGATTCTGTCAAACAACAACTACAAGAACGTCAACAAACGCAGGATGAAATAGAACGGGTATTTAAATCAATTACTGTAACTTATAAAGGTATTTTTCCTGCATTAGGGTAAACCGCTAAAGCAACTGGAAAAATAGCCGAGCAAACTAAGAAAACAAACAAATATTCTACGAGAATTTTCAGCTGAAATAGTCGTTGCTCAGCCACAATTACAAGTAGAAATACAAGTAATCAAGAGTGTTGATAAAATTCGTGAAGAGATTTATGATATAAAGGAACGTATACCATAATTAGAACCTAAGCAATGAAGATTAATATCGTTCATAGTAGTACCGAAAGAGATATTTCCTACATAAAATATATTGACCCAATAAAATTACCGGTTTACTTTGCAAAGCTATGGCAATAGGGAACATTTTCTAAAATCCGAGTCTGCCAATTATCTTGTAGATCATGCAACCTGGTACAAATGGATATTTTGCATACACCATGGAGTTGATCAGGACCGAAGTAATGGTCCAAGATATATTAATTTATTGATGGGATAAATAACCATCTTTCACAACCACAATCACCACTCTGAAAGATTCGCCATTTGGCTCCTTGAATCGCCACATTTGTATGATATAGATATTGAACAAGTAAGACAAGAAGAAAGAAGTCTACGTTTAAAGAGCTCGAACGAGCAAGAAAACAAAAAAAGAAAAAAATTTGGAATATGAAAAAATTAGACGAAAGAGTACGACAAGTACGAAACAAACAACTGAAGGTTATCTGAGCAAATGGGTCACTCGAGGAAGTGGCCTTATTACTCCATGTCCCAATAATTTCTTTGCCGACGTTGAACGGTTATAAATTTTAATCGATTGGAAACGAGTAGTTAATAATTCATCAGATTAATGAAACAGCTTATATTTGTAAAAGATTATTTAGAGGCGGTATCATGAATAACAATGTTTATATATGCCATATTAATGAAATCGTCGATGATTGCCACAGTGATCAATTGAAGTAATTAAAACCAATGACTATAATAACATGATTATACATAATACTCAACGTAGAGGAATTATGGTCAGGGTAATACATTAACGATTACCAGTACGCAAAACGATCAACGGTGATGGTCTATGTGATGTTGTTCAAAGTCTGTTTAGAAGGTTAGCCCCAAAAGCAATACCGATTGCAAAGCAACCGGGAATGAAAGCTATTGACGTTTTTGGTGAAAAAGGAATTGGTGCTGTTGGTGATGTTGCTAGTAAAGCATTCTTAGCTATCAAGGATAGATGAGCGTGTTTAATACGATGAAATCTGCAACCAGTAGAACTACCCAGCCATGAAGTGATGCCTGCAAATGTTAGTAAAATAACATAACAAACTGATAATTAAAACTAGCAGAGTTAGATAGTGTACACGTCAGAAAAAGACATATATACGTAACTGCTAGTCTGATAGCTGTAAGTTGTTGTCGTGTTAGACGATAGCAATTATAATAAAGATTGTTAAACGCATATCTGATCCTGCATTCGACACTATTCATCAGTTCTCAAAGATGAAAAATTACCTTATTATCAATATTATTCTTATGACGCACGATAATCAAATCGTGCGTCATAAGAATAATGAATTGCGCTAGAAGTTCAGGATACAAGCAAATATTTCTTACCCGCTAAAGCATGTTTTGAAGTAGAAGGTGAAATTTTAAAAACAGAATATGGAGCTGATGTTATTGTTAGTTTTGTTGATAATGGCATCATGGCGTTGTTTTACAGTGCTACATATATAATTGACAGACGCCATTGAACCAATTCAGAAAGACGTCGATGTTGCCACAACAATATTGGGTCTAGCAAGATACATAGACGATTATTAAAGATCACCTGGTCCGTCAATGTTTATGAAATATACTTCTAACTACCCTGATAACAGACAGTTTAGACCTTTGACTCTCTCTCTCTCCGTTTGCCATAACGTGCACATATTGCTACTAAACAAGATTTAGACCAGGAGTGGGTAAACATCGACCCCGTGTGTGTGTGTGTGCGTGAGTGCGTGCGTTCGTTCAACATTGGCAAGGACGTTATTGGGATATGGAGTCATAAGGCCACTTCGCCAACAACACGGACCAGATCTGTGGCCTGTGATTCACGGTGCTAATACAGAATTCAGTGTAGGATTCACAACACATCACATATCATTGGATTTTGTAGAAATATCAGAAAGGTTATTTTTGGGGCCAGGCATACAGTTGTACAGATGATGATGCACAATGGCAACCTGCTGCTGTGTTTGATGTTGGTAAAGTAATAGTGACAAAACATTCGTTATAGATGTCATTAATGACTCCAATTCCAGAAGAACAATTGTTACACTCACGAATCAAGGCGGTAAAACATTATCATGGTTGACGACGACAACAAAGTGGTTTATTTACGTGGCAAACAGCATCTCGGCAAGGTATCTCTTCACCGCGAGTTGTATTTGTTACTTTCCATGATCATGCACGAGTAGACTCACAAATACGAAGTGTAATGATATTCCACAAACTCTGTATTCCTGAGATTTTACTGAGATTTCATGGATATCAAGAACTAGCTGAGGATCTATTATTACCTTTTTATCAAGATCATGTTGCACGTGCGTATAATCGTTTGATGACATTCATGGAACGTGATCAAAATGTTGATTCTGGTCTACAAATATCACAGCTAGATTTTACAAAACTGTATCCGATTTATTACTCTTTTTCTGGAATATTTGGATTTCTTTAGCTAATCTGTCGTTGATATACGCTTTTGAGCTCCCGTGAATAGAAATGTTGATATTCCTAATTACTGAACAATCGTTGTCATACTCTCAGACTAAACAATGCTACTTGAAGTTATTGGTTGACGAATGAGAGTTCTTGATGTCTCAGTAGAAAATATATACAATTATTAAATCAATCATGCTATTATAATGTCATATCATCATGTTAATGCCAGTCTGTCTTCTAGTCAGATTAAAAAGCTACAATCAGTATAAAAAATAATTGCAAAATAAAAATATTACTGAAATCAACACAGGTCTCAGGTAGTCCAAATATACTATCGTGGTAAGAACGTCAACTCAAGCACTTCAATAAAGCCAAACTATCAAAGAGCGGCATACGAATTAATCTTTCTTCGGATGCCATTAAAGACACCGCAAGGACGGGTGGAATATTTCCACTTCTTGCAGATATACAAGCGTTGATATCCGCTGTATCCCAAGCTGTTACAGAACCATATGCGCTCGGTGCTGTTGGCACTGCTGCTGAATGGCACTAAAGTAAGCCACAAGACAAGGAAAAATAGTGGTAAGGCCCTTAGTTTGCCATGAACTCCTCACTGGTAGGGAAAGGGTCTAAGAATGCCCAGGACAGTTCTTTGATTCTGCCCATGTCCAATTTTGATTTACTTGATGTTACTAAGCGACTAAATATAGAAATATTCAGAGATATTTTTATGCGTAATCAATTGCCAGAACAACCAAACAATATTGAAACTGGTGTTGTTTGTCTCGATACAAACTCCAGTCCAGTAATCTCATTGCGATGCATATGCGATTGATCCACGTGGAAGTATTTATTTCGATTCATAATGAACAGCACCACCAAAAGAATTTTTAAAATAAGTTTGCAAGGTATTCCAATCTAGTATTCACATTACCAACACAAAAGTTAACTGATTCGCCTATATGTGAACGTGAAGTACTAACTGTACACGAAGCTGTATCTTTGGCACTGCGAGAAAAACCAGCAACATTGTCCAACATTTTAAGCAGACGTTAGTAAATATAATGGTATATATTTTATGAAGATCTTCCTGAGGTAAAGCTCAGAATCAAGGCGACTTATCTAAATATGCAACTTTTGAACAACTCAAAAATGAAATCGATGATTTATTAAACATTACAAATGTGGATAAAAAATCGCTGCTTTTCAGAATAAACAAAGACGATTAAAGACACGTAATAATCAACAACTAGACGTGCTCATACGATTTCTCAGCGCGATTGTTAATAATATCGTTACTTTTACTGACCAATGTAAAATACAACATTCCGGTAAGTCAGTTAACGATTCTATGAAGAAAGTCGGTGATACATTCACTAGTAAAATTATCATGAATCAAAATAAAATTATAGACCTTGGAAACCCAACAATTGCTGATCAAGAATCTCAGTTTGTGTCAGCTAATCTTGGTATAATGCGTGCATTTCTCAACTTGAGTAATAATAATAATCTCCAACACCAGATTCACATTTTGACGCTATAACATGTTGATGATAGCAACATTCCTACGGTGACATTATTAACAACAATAAATGATTGGATGGTCACATTTAGAATTGATTATAATAATCATGTGCAAACATTTCTAAATTTACGTATAAATATAAACAGATCTATTAATGAATTGTTTCGTAGTCCATTGTCTGTAGATATTAAATTCGCTGACGCTGACATTAACATAAAACTCAATGATATTGTCAGTAGAGATCCTGATAATTTTAATAATGCTAATCTGATTAAATTTCCTCAATAAGCATATCATAAAGAAACAGCAACATTGACACAGCAAAATAACACTATCAAGCACAGTGCTGAAGTCACTCGTGTACATAGGCTCTCCGTATTTCGCGGTACAAAATTTAGTATATTTACCACCTCTCCATGGTGTCATTCCAATGATAATTGTTCTGGAACTGTATCTGCTGTGTTAAATAAATTGGCCAAAGAAATCTTTTTACAGGAAGCATCTCTTAACAAATTTACTGCAGCATCTTTCTGGTGGAACCTAGAATTTGTTGCTAAATCAAAATCCAATTGACATTCATGTTACAGATACAATCACGTATATGAGTGACAGACCAAACTAAAATATATCATTGACGATTATACATTACAAGTGAAAAAAAAATACAGAAGACGTGTGGTTGTCATTAATACATTCGTTTATTTAGTTTCTGCTTTTTTCGCTGGAACCGGAGTATTCCTAACAACAATAACAATGACATCTCATACAGTGGTAACAATTGTCGTTTCAACTTCAACAGATAAGACAGGCATTCTTAATTTTATTGCTAAGAAGATAGCTACATGCCCAAATATAAATATAAAATAATATAATTTTAAGACCCTGTAGATGAATTACATTGTTTCAGGATATGATTTTTTCTATTTGATTGCTATTTTTATTTTTATTTTAATTTTACTTCCTTTTTATATCATTATATGCAATTATTTTTATAATGATGATCATGTTAGAAACATCGTGTTATATTTAAACGTAAATGTGACTCGTGTAAGCATGATTATTGCATGAGGGATTTGCTGTAGCATATAAACAAGTCTGCAAGTATGTAATTGATTGACCATATTTTAGCATGTTTACGTTTATGTAATGCCCGATTGTGATTTCGAAATCACAAGTACATGCAACAACGTATTAGCTTGTTTTACATGCTCAGTTAGCTGTAAGAAATGTTTAATTTCTAGTCTGTCGTGGTCATAGTGTAGAATCACTAATATGGTACAGACTTCTAATACCTTTGAAGGCATTTCTGTGCTAGAAAGGGTTGTTCATTCATACGTATATTGAACAACATGTGCATTGTTAGTAACAGTACTTCAATTATTTTATAAAACATTATTTTCCTTGGAGAACAACAGTACTGGCTTTAACCAAAGACATTTTCTGAAATTACTTCTAAATTGGAACAGAACAATACAAATTGTGCTTCCCTGTGAAAAGGCTGGACCTTTTTGTATTACCCTTCGTCTGAATTTATAACCGACATCTGGACTGGAAATGAGTTTCAGCCTGCAGCAATTTAGAACCGTTTGTTCATAGGACTTATGTGTTTTCGTAAATTTAGAACAAATGTTTGAATGTCCTTAAAAATCGTAAGTCTTGTTTCATCTATACATTTTCATATATATATATATATATATATATATATATATATATATATATATATATATATATATATATATATATATATATATATATATATATATATATATATATATATTCAGTTTTTTCGGATTTTTCCGGAAACACCCGAATTTTCGCTTTTTCTTGGTGTATTAATAAATCCTAAATCACAAAAGTCCTGAAAGGTTTTGGTTCTTTTATTCATTCTTCTGTCCCTCGTTCCGTATTTTGTTGTACGGTTTGCCATACTATTTTAGTCTCTCTCCCTCTTTCCTTCTCTCTCTCTCTCTCTTTCTCTCTCTCTCTCTCTCTCTCTCTCTCTCTCTCTCTCTCTCTCTCTCTCTCTCTCTCTCTCTCTCTCTCTCTCTCTCTCTCGCTCTCTCTTATTCACTTAATTATCAATGTAAAAGTGTCTTTCTTAGCCTTTATGTGAGTATCATGAAAATGTTGTAGTTAAGTTATATGTTGTGTCTGGTGACATTTTTTTATGGAAGAAAATATTTTTACTGCTGTCGCCAAACGGATGATACCGTTTTATTGTCCAGTAGTTTATTTTTTAAGGAGTACAAATATTTTCTTTCCACAATAGTCGAGCGAAAGATATAGCAATGCATTCGTTGTGTAATGGGAGCATAGGGGTAATTTAGTGTTTTACTAAGAGCAAATAAAAGTTAGAAAGTTTTTTTTCTCTCTCTCTCTCTCTCTCTCTCTCTCTCTCTCTCTCTCTCTCTCTCTCTCTCTCTCTCTCTCTCTCTCTCTCTCTCTCTCTCTCTCTCTCTCTCTCTCTCTCTCTGCAGTATCCAGATTTTGCGATGAAAAGCATTCATCAATAATAAGCTTTACGAGAAAAAGGATAGCAAATTATTTTCTCTTGTGTACTCTATGCATTTATGATTTCATTTTTATTTTTATTGTAATTTATTTATCTATTATTTTTCAATTTTTATTTCAATTTTGCATGCGGTCTACCTTCCTTAATTTCAGTAATCACACCTAACCAATTTTAAAACCACGAAAGTTCTAGAATACAGCAGGTGTAATTGAAAATAGGAATTTCAAAGTGAAAATTGTATGCGATATTATGTAACACAATTTTATTGGCGTAAATAATTGAGCGGCAACAACAATCCAGAGGTCGAATTGGCGAGTTTTGAGAACGCTGATTCTTATTTACCTAACATATAAAAAGTCACTGATGGATTAAACTTCAAAGTATACATATCTTCAACTGAAATTATATTACGTTTTGACACATCATAAATTCTGACTGTTATATGCTGAATTAGTCCTGACGAATAGTAGCTTCGCTGCAGAATAGTTAGTTATATGGGTAGCAAGTCAAGAAACATCAAAGGCAAATCGTGGCCCATTTTGCTTGGTCTCTGGTCAGAAAAAAGATGTACAGATCAAAGGGAATCATTCCTGTAAATGTTGTTTACTTCACTTTGAAAAAATAGTATGGGTTTTCCACTGATGAATGGGATAATGGAAATGACATATTTTTACACGGAAAAATTTGCCATAGTTACGATTGAAACACTTGGATTCAAACCATAATATTGTTCATCCTACCTTGCTAATGGTTCATCCTAACATCAACATTAAAGCAAAAATAAACAAACGCCATATTTATTTTATCTGAGGGTAAACGCGTGGGTTTTTATTGCATAAAGATCGTTGCCATTTTTCCTTGACTTTTGAAAATATTGCTGCTGTTTCCATTCTCGATTGATAAAGGAATTAACTTCTTTCACGTATGAAGATATTCGGGCAGATTGTTTGCAATGAATTAATCAGGTGAAAACATACCTAAACTAGGATAAAATTCACGGCATACATCTCAGCGTAGATATTTGTTGGCTTGTCTGTATTTATCATAATGTATATATTTATGTTTACTCTCAGCATCTTTATGTACACAGCTTTTGTCTCCTCTCTTACCTTCAATATTTGGTAATGTTCAGCAGCCACCATTCATTCGTTCATTTTGTTTTCATATCTCCCGTTGTTTGGCCGGTCTCTTTAAACGTTGGAACAGTCTCTCTCTCCCCACTTCGTTGTGTCCACATCTCTTTGTGAAGTTCATGCCTGTCCACCACTGTATGATGCTATCTTCTCATCTTTTCTCCTATCTACCTCGTTTTCTATTTCTTTCACTGTGCGCTGTAGGATTTTCTTTGAAGACCATATAAGCGTAAGACGTGAACATACCATCTTAGTTTAGGTTTCTTTTCGGTATACTCCAATTGCACATTGTATTCTAATGCTAACCCCCCAATTAGAGACGTGGTATAAGTAATAAATATTCATGATTCTTCTGTAACATTTCATCTTCAATGCATGCATTCTACTCCTTAGTCCATGTCTCAAATGCATACATAAATATGGACATGACGAAATAGCACATTATCTTGATCTTGGACATATGTGTAATGTTTATCCTTCCAAATATGCTTTAGACTAGCCAGTGCAGTTGTTGTCAGTGCAATCATGGAAATAGGCTTTGTATTTGAGCATTAATCAGAGGCAATAACATCTAGGTAATTAAAGCTTGTAACTGTGTCCAGGTTCTGTTCATCCATTTACTGTTATTTACTTTTGCTTACCACTCGGGTAGTTTGTTATTAGCTTAATCTTTTCAGCATTGATTTAGGTCCCATGCCTTAGTGATGCTTGGTTCACAAAGATTTCCAGCTCTTGTTCATCTCCTGATAAGCCATCGAATCATCAGCGAAGCCCAGGTTGCTGATTGTTCTACCTCCAACAGTGACACTACTTGCATGGTATATGCGCCTTGGCCCACAAAATTGCACGTCATACCTTGTAAAAACCCATCTTTAAGTGTTACATGTCCAGGCTCGTACAAAGGTAACAAGAATAGAGTGAATACATAAAGTTTAGTAAAATTTATTTCCCTAGAAAAACAAGGTAAACAATAATAAAACGGAATTACGGTATGTGAATCAAATCCATATTGAATTCTAAAATTAAGAGATTAAATACTATCAATCAAAAGCTCTAAGTGAAAAACAGTTCGAATCCCGATGAAATTCCAAGATGGAAGACGATGACGTCTTTGATGATCCGCTTTGTCATGACGTGTCAACTGTTCCTTGTTGAATCACAAAGATTAATATTTCAGTTTTTGAATTCCGAATAATTTCAATAAATGTCTTTGTCCAAGAATTCTGATGAGGAGTACTTATATGTATGTTTTGTAGAGAAATGAATTATAATTCTGACAAATAGAAAAATTCAACTCAAATTGGTTACAACAAAACATCTTTAAGCTTCAAAGCTTAAGCTGGCTAGTTCTTAAGATAACAACTTTACAGCCAATTAAAACGCAAAATACCTTCCTGGATAAGGGTCATGAAACCATCTTCTCGATCATCGGAAAATGTTTATCACATGTCTAGAGTCAAGTACTACAGTATAACCTTCCTGGATAAGGGTCACGAAACCATCTTCTCGATCATCGGAAAATGTTTTTCACATGTCTAGAGTCAAGTACTACAGTATAACCTTAGCTAAACCCTATAATTCTTTTAATTTGGGAAAATAAAAATAAAAAAGTTATTTACATAGAACTGCCTTACTGTGCCTGAGGCAAGGTCAGCAAAAGATACAATGCATCAACCACTGGTTGTTTTTCAGGTCAAAGAAACCTGAAATAAATTTCTAAAAAAATAAATTCCGGTAGATAAAATTATCATTACAATGGAATATAATTAAGATATTTTTTAAAACAACTAACAAACAAATAATTAAATTACATATACATAACAGACGTCCATGAAGAAATGATAGAAGTCATGTTGATGCTGCATATAATTTTCACAAAGGGTTCTAAGACTGAAGATTTATAGTAGCATGTCTCGCTTTAAAAGCAATGGTATACTCTGCTTGAAGTTTAAGTCTGTTGAGGATGCTCTTAAACATAACCTAGTTTGTGTAACTGATGAGAATGTTTGTTCGGTAGTTCTGGCACAGCTGTATATTCCCTTTATTAGGAAAAATGATCATTAGAGACTATATTTTGTTAAAGACTGCTGTGAAAACATATATCATGAAAGTTCCTCCTGCTTAAACAAATTCTTCTAATCTATCCCAGATGACTTTTCTTTCTTTAGTTCCTTTACGTCTTATCTGCAAATCGGGTATTCAACCTCTGCTGTGATAGATGGGATGTTTAGCACAGCTTTTTCTCAAGTAGTCTCCTGGTTGTAAAGCTTTGAACAGTATCCCAAACATCTATTGATAATCTTTTGATCTTCTGTGACTCTTACCAGCCTCGTCCTACATCTATCATGTTTCTCTTTTTTCAGGTCTTTCACTAACTGGTACATCATTTTATTGTTATGGTGTTCTGGGTTTTCTCCATATTTGTTACTTTGATCATTTAACCAGAGTTATTGGCTCACTTTAAGCGCTTCTCAATCTTGTTTTTAATCTCCCTATAATTTTCTTACTCTTCATGGTCTCCTCGTTTCCTCCTCAGTTTTGCTCTTACATCACGGACGTCGAGGATATCTGCCGTGATAGCTTATCTTACGATACTTCTGAAGGATCTCGCTTGTTGTGCCTTTTAAGGTCGTGTATAAGATGATGATGATGAAGGAATCTATGATTTTTTTCAGCACCCAAAATAGTGAGTGATTCAAACTCGTCGCATATTGATACCATAAATACAACAAGCGCAGACCTATAAAGCTTTTCAAGATTGAACCTGATCCTAGCAAGTTTTGTCTTTTTGTTCTTCCCCAGTCGGAGTATAATAGTTATCATCATCAAGTTATGGTCGCTTCCTACTTCAGCTCCTGGGATGCTAGGTGTTGTTGCAATGTTGCAGTTCGACAAAATGAACTTCCGTAACAAATCAATCTGGTAGTCATGTTTTCCGACTGTGCCAAGTCTATACTCTAGATAGTCTGTGGGATCGAAGAGTACTCGTTAGCACTAGGTTATTGTAGGTGGCGACGTCCCGGAGCTTGAGTCTTTTCTAGTTGGTCTGTTTATTACAACATGGATCACATACTTCGCGCCAGATTGCCCGTTCGTCTTCTCCCATCTTGGCAATACAGTCTCCTTGAATAACTATATTATCCTTCTTGCATATCTGTTCATGAGAGTTTGAAATTCGTCGTCGAGGTCAGATGTTGGAGCATTAACTTCTGTGTTTTTGATGTTGTGAATAACGATAATGTTGATCATCATGTTTGATTTTGGTCGACATCCATGGACTCACTCACAATGTCCTTAGGTACCATAAATCTGACTCTATGCTCATATGTGTCCTCATGTCCACTTGCGAAAATCCTGTTTCCTTTATTTATTGATATTTTTCCGAAATTTTCTAGCGCATCAAGCCGAGTCCAATGATGTTACATTTGTATCTTCCCATCTTATGGATTTGATGCACAAGTTTCCATACTGGTCTTAATGTCCTGACATTCTATGTTCCATTGGTATGTTTTATTTTTGGTCGTACTTTGATTGCAGTTGCACCAGTCGCATACCTATCACTTCCGTCCTGGTGTCCAGCGAATGGCGCGGTACCCAGGGCTGTGAGCCGATCAGGTTGCTCCAATTGCAAGATTTTTTAAAATAATTTCGCAAATATTCATACCTCTTGCTCGAAATGCCAACTATATTGTGAATGGAATATCATACACACATGGGCAAACACACACACACACACACATACACACACACACAAACACTTCCTCCGGGGATTTATCTTCTTTTCTGACTCACTCCTCATCAGTTCCGTACAACCTAAATAATTTAATCAATTGATTCTCACATAATAATACGGAATCATTAACAACTGCTCTTTTTGAATGATAGGAATTTGCTGTGCAGCTTCCATCATCAAAACTGAGTCTGATAGAAACAATACATTATCAACCGATGATCTAATTAAAACCAACATATATCAATCTTCAAGTTTTGATGCTATTTGAGTATCTAGTTAATGTTTAAAAAGTTGTTGTGTTAGCAATAATACATTATATAAATTTAACTGAGTTATGGCTTCAGTGGTAAGTTTATTAAAATGGGATATACGTATGATTGATTTATTGTGATAGTATAACAGTCTGTTAAAAAAGTAATGTAAATAAGTCAAATAATCAATCCTTGTATTGTAATCTTAAGTAGTTTCGTTCTGTATATTTGTTAAGCATAATGGTATATCGATCAATAATTGCTTATTAAATCCAAAAAATGTAGAAATTATGTATGTAATATGTAGTGTGTAATAATTGCAAGAAATCCTCATTGTTGTTATTATTATTATTATTATTATTATTATTATTATTATTATTATTATTATTATTATTATTATTATTATTATTATTATTATTATTATTATTATTATTATTATTATTACTATTGTTGTTGATTTTGTTGTTGTTATTACCATTATTATTATTGATAGTATTATTATTATTGTTGTTTCATATCACTGTTTGCTTTACTCTCCATTTAACCAACAATATTCATCATATGTATAGTTCGGATTTCAAACATCATTTTATATTAGATTATCTTTGTCAGCTTTCGCAACAGATCCTACTAAGGTCTTGCACAATTCTGTAGACGATAGACGAATAATAAATATATGCTGTTTATGTTTTCTCTGACAACTGTGTAATGTTTGATCGGTTTGATTAATCATTTTAAATTTGTTTATTGTTTACAAACTTAACGTTAATTTCGCCGCCTGTAGCTAATTTCTCAACGAATTACAATATATTACCTAGTTACTGTTATGTATATTTAATTTAATTATTTGTTTCTTAGTTTTAATTTTTATTCCATTACATGCTATTATAAGGTAACTTTATTTACTGGATTTGACATTTTCCAGTAATTCAATTCAATTATGTTTGACCTGCTATAATAATAGAAACACTGTTTCTAGTTTCAGACCTTTACTCAGACACATTAAGGGTTTTGGTAAACAACCTTTCATTATTCTTTTACGGAGTTAGAACCATTGATTTCAGTTAAGACCATACTGGGAATACATGATGTTAGGCATGTAAGAAACTTTTTTTTTTCTATATGATGACCATGTGACTCTCATCCTCCGGTAATATGTTGTGTGTCTTAAACTTGTGTATAACTGTTTTCGATATAGAATTTGTTGATTCGGACTCCAAACCATTGACACTTAAATGTGTTTTGTTGTGAACAACTTAAGTTGAAATTGTTTAATGGAATTAAGTCATTCATTTCCCTGGAAATACATATGTGCTCCTAACAAAATTATTTGACTAAGACATTCACTAAAATTTATATGGAATTTAGAACTGGAATATTATCTTTTGTAATCCAGCAAAGAACTGTTGATACAACAGCACTTCGCATATTACAACATACGTCATCACCACTCCATTTTGGATTTCCTTGGGATTCAAACCGGATTATTTAATAAAAGGTCTTCTATTTCTTGGATTATTTTTTTGATTTGACTCAGAACAACGTAAGTTATTTTTTTCTCATGTTCACTTCGTTTTTGAGGTAAATAAATTACTTGTTAAATTTTATAAAGCCTGTTGTCTTCACTCTTTTCTGTTAGGTTTTGTAAGGGCATATACACTTAACATTAGTTAATGGATGAACTAATGAGGTCCTTAATTTTGTGTGCGGCAATACCTTGTACTATTTAACAGACTTAGTAAATTTGAAATGCCAATTCACGCATATCGACAATATCGATTTTAGTTGTATAATCTACTTTAAAAATTAAATTTTCTTCAAACGCATACTGAGACATACTGTAAAAATTGATTTTAAAGAAGCAAGGTAAGTAGATTTTGTAGTGAAATATGATTTAAATATTATGATAATAATCACTGGTTAGACTAACATTATTTGCATCCTTCCTACATTCATCCGTTTTCAACTATCACTTGTCAGAAACGAATTATTCTGCTTGCTTGGTTGCTCACGTTCGCTGTCTCTGAGAGAATCATCGTGTGCCATATAACAATATTTTATGTAACTCGCTAGTAAAAATGTTACCTAACTTGTAACAGAAGAGAAATTTATTGGAATAATTAAACGTACTTTGAAACAATCAATTATGGCTTCTTAGGCTAACATTGATATAAAAGTAAAAGGAATGAAATTATAATAATAATTTCCATGTTAAGTTGGCTTCAGAGATTTTCCTTCTGATTGCAATAAACTTAGGACCTGCTTATCTTAGTTTTAGAGTCGGTGTTTTGGGAGATAGATGGAATATTCTACTACATCGTCTGTTTCTATGAATCAAATACCTAAAAAAAGTCTGGCTCTTGTTTGAGATAAACTCCAAGGTGCCTCCCGCCGAAATAACTAGTTGGTCCCTTAACAGACAGTTCCTAGGCAGCTATTGCATAAAATGTAGTACTGCTGTAAAGTTTCACTAACTTGATAACTTCATGCAGGGCAGACGATAAATGAAAAATATATAATAATATGAGTGTCATGGCGCACTTTATATAAATCTCATCATATGCTAATTTTAGAGCATTTATTCCGGTCTTCTGTTGCTGGTGACACAAAAGTTATATTCAGGAATTCTTGGCATGGATTTAAATAATTGTTTATTATTTATAATATGAGATTATGGCGTGGTTGTCTATGTTTCGGTGACAGTGCACAGTGAGTAATAAGACCTTGGTGATGATCCAGAAGTGAAATCGGTATTCCATTGCACAATGCTTTGCTTACAGTCCAGCCTCTCAAATAAATTCCGCTGAAACTACAACAAAAACTTTACTGTGAATTTAGCTTTGCAGTTCTTTAGAACGAGATATGATCTATTATTGTTTGAACACAAAGGAAAGTTCAGTATTGAGAAGGAAATGTAGAGAATATCTAGTAAAATTAATTATGTACTGATTCGAAATTCCGCATATTGTAAGTTGGGAATCGGACGTAGTCGGTGTAGTCCAACATTGCATAGACGCAGAAGAGTTATATGCATCAATTCTACGCAGATTATACGTTATTTACCTTCTCATATAATCCAGATTCACAAGTGTTTTATTTATTTGTCATCGGATTTAAATATTTTAAAAAGATGAGATTATAAAATTTCTACTTTAAATTTACTAGACATGCTTATCCATTCAGCTGGCCGAAACGACTGGCTATTTGGTTGCACTAGTTCGCCGTAAAATGTCTCTATTTGGAGTTATATGCATCAATTCTACGCAGATTATAAGTTATTTACCTTCTCATATAATTCAGATTCACAAGTGTTTTATTTATAGGACTGACCGGCCGGAAGCAATTTTGAACGCTATTGTGGTTTATTAAGTCTGTAAATAACTTTTTTTTAAGAGAAATGGACACATTGTAAATTGATTGCATCGATTGGGAACATTATATACATTTGGATGTGTGATAGAACATAAAAAATTTATTTGGGATTGCATTCACGGTATTGTGAGTTTCTCATATATTTACACAGGATAACTAAAAAGTATTTTTTATTAATATTACTAAGCTTTTTGCGTTTTCCTGTCATTTAGTTTTAGTCAATAGAGTCGTGATAATATATAAGTAATTTTCAACTGGCGGAAGAGTCTAATTCTGTTGTATCCGTTCTACTTTCTATTTATTATTTCTGTCTCCTTCACTAACCTAACCGCATTTATACAGGTCAGTATCTGTGCGAACCCACATGTTTCACAGTACTTTATGACTTTACAGGAACTATAATTCCATAGAGTTTTCACGATCTATTCATATTGTTTCATTTGAAGCTGAAAAATTACTTGTAAATTTCCACACACAAAAAGTGAAAGATATTTTGATCCACATCAGAAGAAATGAACATACGCAGAAACTTAAAAACTGCATTTTTGTTCCTCACTCTAAACTCAAATTAATATCTTTTAAGACATAATTAAAGATATGATAGACTAATCTAATTGTGATGTTTTATCTAATGAATGCCAATCTGTGAAGAGCCGATTTTTTGCATACTTTAATGTTTTATTTTCCCTAGCTTAAGAGACGTTTAAAATATGGTTTCTTTGACTCCGGATATATGCTTATTTTACATTGTTTTTCTGATATTATTTTCATGTTGCAATCTTGAATCATAGAATATATTTTGATATCAAAAAGACAAATCAATATGTATTAACTATTAACCGCTCCTGTTGACTAAGTGGTTAGAGCGTCGGACTCGGATGCGAGAGGTTGCGGGTTTGAGTCAAGCACTTATAAAACTGGCACTAGCAGCTACTCGTTGGGTTAACAGCATTAAGAGGTTACTGTTAGGACTGGTAGGAATGGTGTCAGGATAATATGACTGGTTGTGACTTAATGCGACATGTCTGTGGCATGATGCTTCAGTACTAGACATCACTAAAAACTGGTCACACTGCAGACATGGTAGCGTTATGACTGACAGTTGTTAAAGTTACATTTAAAATCCCAATCACACATACACAGTTACATGAAAACACATCTTGCATGCTCGCTCCAAATTATAATCTTTACGAAATGAGATTCAGTTGTTTGGCAACAAATGCATCTGACAAGTACGTTTTTTTATTGTTTCAGGTATTTTAAAAAGAGCCAGTCGAGCGACTGCAACGAAACAGATTGGATTTTCTGCAACAATTGCAAAAAGTACATTAACAGTCTTTCCGAATGAAATCATCCATTTCGATACTGTTCTGCACAACGAGGGCAATGGTTTCAACAAGCAGACTGGAATGTTTACGTGTCCCCTCTCAGGTACATATTTCTTCTCAGTAAGTCTTATGGCACAACATCCGCAAACTATATCTATAAATCTTATTGTAAATGGTGAAATAAAAGTCAACAGCCGTGCTGATGGGGGCATTTCTTTTGACCAGAGCAGCGTATCAAGCGTGGTGCGATGTGAAGCTGGACAAAGTGTTTGGATCAAAGTGTACTGGGGAACATTCATATATGGTGATTATTTCACGACCTTCTCCGGTTTCCTTCTTTGGGGAGATGCAACAGAAAGCAACTAAGAAACACAGTATCAACTACATGCACAGCAGCAAATACAACCAAACTTTCTAGCAATGAATGATAGAGTCATAGATTATCTGTTGAACAACAAACAAATATCTGATTGTTGAAATGTGTTTAGTTTCTTTTCTGATCCAACATTACTTCTCTGCCATATTTGCACCTTGTTGTTTGATTGATTATTTGATGTAATGTAATGGACAATAGAAATACACAAGCAAAGAATATATCTTGCATTTTATTCAACATAACCCTTTATTATTATATGTGTGTGTGTCTGTGTGTGTCAGCTATTGTCCCATAAAATTATAAAACAAACGGATTGGTACAGATAGCAACATTGAAACAGATAACGTCGCTAAACGGCACAATGCGGCTTGATTATTAGGTGAAGAACTAAATGAGGCTCAGTGGCATTTCAAGAGCAGGTAGCGGACTGCAATACAGCGAAACGAAAACCTTTGCTAAAAATTATCTCATAATAGGCAAAATGTACAGATATTTAAAGATACGCATTCAATATAGAAATTATTAAGATAATAGTATCTGTGCCTATCTAAAGAAATATGGCCATCACTGACCTTTTACGAACTAACTGTCCTAATGATCGTAAAATTGGAGTCAAATTTGGTTATCATTGATGCGTGGAATATAGTTCACATTTTCAGAATAAATTTAGTCACATCAAAGGTGTAATGATGAGTTATGATACAATCAGGATCATAGCTTATTTAATCTGCGTCCTTGTAACGCCAACTCAAAGAAGAGTTTTTCAGCAAGACACTGTTACAGAGTTCTTATTGCGAAAGTAGCACAACTGAAAAGAAAAAGAAAAAGTTTTCAAAGCAGAACGCAATTATATCAAATCAAGTAACGATGACAGTACAACAATCTAGGAGATGAATAGCTGAACATGAATATAGTGTTTGCGGTAATACGTTTGATGATTACACCAAACATCTGAATATTGAAGATGACCAAATAGACAAACCTCTAGTAAAAATGTTACAATAATTATTACAGAAGATAATTTCAGTCGTACACCAGATCTTAAAGGGAGGCAATCACATAAAACAGGTAAGCATTATAAAGGGTCAATCCATCCTGAGCAGACTTTCAATTTTGTATATGCTAAATGTTTCATTATCATACGCGTAAGAAATTTTTTAAAAATAAAATAACTGCTTCCTTTGGTTTTAGAATTAAGCTTACATTTCATTTTATTCTGATTTAAGGACTTAAATCACATAATATATTCTTGAAAACATTATAAAAGGAAGAAAAAACGTTTATATTTTACTATTGGAACATTGTTTAGATTTTGAAACCAAATTATTCTATTTTGAGAGAGAAAATAGTGTTGTCTGCTAACAAATCGATTACAGTCCTGCAAGTTGGTACGCCATCAATCATTACATGTATTTTAAGATGAACATGTCGAGGGACTGCAACAAAATGATTTGATTTTGTGCAACTATGGCAAATGGTATAGGAAACCTTCAAATGAACTAAATCGTCCATTTCGATACTTTTTTGCACGACGAGAGCAATGGGTTTTACAAGCAAACTGGATTTTCTACGTGTCCCCTATCAGATACATATTTCATAACAGTAAGCCTTATGACAGCACACGTGAATACTACATATGTACACCTAATTGTAAATGAGGAAGTTTAAAGCAGAAACTATGCTGATTTGGACATTTCTCATGGCCATTAGCGTATTTCAACCATGGTGCGATGTAAAGCTTAATACAACGTTTGAATCAACGTGTACTCCAGAACTTACATAAATGGACCTTTGGGGAATGGAAGTAGTTGAGAAACAGCTACCATAACCGAGAAAACTTACCGGCAATAAATTATAAAAAAAATAACATTTATACCATTAGCGCCCTAAAATCTTGAAATATACGATAATTACTTCTAAATTTAAGAAAAACAAATTTAGGTTAGTATACGTTTTGGGTAATAATAACTATAGACCGGTACGTTATAAGCATATAGATTATGCGCACTTTAGATAATAAAGTTTCAACTGAATAAGTTATTAGTTTAATTCATACAAGTGGTGTTCTCATTGATAATGAAATCCACTGTATTATTTAGAAGTCCAGACACACCAAGCTATTAACTTGAACACAACATGTTCAAAGTCGATATGGTTGCATTTACTTAAATTAGTGGAACTTTTTGTGCACGTGATCTTTATGGAATAAAAAAATCAGATCTGTTGATTTGTCGCCATTTAGGTTGTGAGTTAGGAATCAACTTCTATTTAAACTTTGATGCTGCTTTTAATTTAATGCAAGCAACTATCTGCATTGGTTTGCAAAACACCAGAAACATCAGAGGCCAAGATCATCAACTTTATTAGGGTTTATACTAATGGCTGTTATGCTACTGGTGTGAACGAAGTAACATCACTCCACGAATTAAATCGTCAGTTTCGACACTGTGCTGCACAACAAGCAAACCGGAATAGTTTTTATCCCCTGTCGTGTAGATATTTCTTCACAGTAAGCGTTATTACGATACACGTGTATTACAGCTGTCGGTCTAATTGTAAATGGTGAAGTTATTGAAGTTAAAGGCAGAGCTTTGCTAATGGGGCTTATTCTTATGACAAGGGCAGTAGTTCAATCATAGCGAGGTGTGAGGCTAGACAGAACTTTTTGATCAATATGAACTCCGGAATATTCTTATATGGTAGTTTATATGCGGCTTCCTTCTCCGGTTTCGTGCTTTGGGGAGATGCGACAGAAAGTTGCTGCGAAACATAGCAACATCAACATATCAGCAACAAAAACTAAAACACATATCGGCAATTGCAGATCCGTAAATTATTTGTTGAATAATAAACACACATCAGATTCCTGAATTGTGCACAGTTCTTCTTTTAATGGAATATGAATTCTCTAGCATATTTATTTATTGCCGTACAATATCTCGTTTGAAGTATAAGACAATACAAATGCAAATATAAACAAGATAAAATTGTATTTGGTTCAAGAAAACTCTGTAGTGTGGACGGTATTATAAACTTCTAAGCTATCACTTTAAATTATTGAAATATTTAACTCACTGACATATTTTTCATCATAATTAGCATCCTCACAATGACGAACGACTAATTTAGTGGGTTAAAAGCTCACAATGGTCTCTATTGTATTATTGTATTGCACCACAAACGCACGGCTATCTGATAAATATATATGTGCAAGTACTACAAACTTAAACACCTTTCAAAATGCAATGTCTACCTTCTTTGACTTCTGAAATTAAACACACACAATTTTCATAATCGTTATATTTAAAGAATTGTTTCATTAACATATGCAAGTACCTATAGTAAGGTATCCGCAAGATGATGGCGTTGCCACTGATGTGAAATTTCTCAAGTTATCTACTGCTTCAACAATGTTTTATTTCTAAAGAAATGCAACTAGACTCGATGAATATGTTCATTCACATACATGAAACCCTTTACACAAGAACAAAGAAATTAGAGAAAGAGAAAATCATATGCAACAACGATGATTATGACGGTGATTTACAAATAACAATACATATTATCTAATAGGTTTAAAAATGCAAAAGTTACTCTAAACATGAGCAATATGAAAGCAAACTGCATGCCAACACAGGCCAGGTTTAGAATTTCTCTGCCTTCAAGAATGACATCTTGTATTTAAAACGAAAATGATCGACTAGAATATAACACCCTGTTGCTTTCAACAAAAAGAAAACTAAATCTTAAACTTCATCTAAATCATTTAATCAATTAAGTGCTTTCATTCGCTGTCTTTTAATATCCGTCAGTACATTGTTGAAAATACTATATTTTTCATATATAAACGTTTCAAAGCACATCCGAGCTTTCAACCTGCATTACTCGTTCTCAATCTAAATTTAACTTTGAAACATAAGAGAAGCTAATTTGACATAATAAACTATTGTATTATGTCCAAATATATTGTATTTTTAAATTTGAATTTGATGACCAATATTTTATTTTAATTGTACATGCGTGAAGTATAAACAAGATGCTGCTTAAAATTGCAATTGTATATCAGTATTTCATGTTCAAGTTAGGAAATTATGTTAACAAGCAGCAGAGAGGGTAGAGAGACCATTTTGCGGAGACATTATTTAGGAAAATTATACGTTTCTACGAAAATAAAATACAAGGCCAATAACGCCAAACCGAAGCTTTTAACTGATATAGAGTTTCACTGATGAGGTCATTCTGTTTATCTTTGACGCGCATGTTTTTTATTGCGCGTTTCGTGTACCCTTCTGTGTTTGATCATTCAAATCTCTCTGCTGCTATAATTAAAGATTATTATATAAATAGAGCGAATAGATGCAATTAAGAAATATTTTCTTGTCCGTTATTCTGTCGAACAAAAGCTACAAGAACGTCAACAAACCCGAGAAGAATTTTCCGAAGAAATGGAACGGGTATTTAAATCAATTACTGAAACTACTAAGGGTGTTCGTCCTGTGTTAGAGTAAACCGCTATAGCAACTTAAAAAATAGCCGAGCGAATTAAGCAAACAAAATAAAACAACATTCTACAAGAACTTCCAGCTGAAATAGCTGTTGCTCAGTCACAATTACAAGACGAAATACAACAAGCACTTGAGAGTGTTGATAATTTTTGTGAAGATTTTGGTGAAATAAAAGGAATTTATCACAGAATTAGAACCAGAGCAGGCAAGAGTCAATACTAATCTGGTTGGTAAATTTACCAAAAGAGATATTTTCTACATAAAATATATCGACCTGTGTTTACTTTGCAAAGTAATAGTAATAGGGAACATTTTTGTAACAAACCATTTAGTAATTTTATGTCTACCTCTGGAAAATATTCTAGCTGGATTTGATTTTTTGTCATGCATCACATCATCATATACTACGAGATTATTACTGAATGCATCTAGGTCATCTATAGATGGGGATTCATCAATATCGGTGATAAAATTGATAATATCGTCACCATCTTTATTAATTGATTTCGCTTTCTCGTTAACATCCTTAAGTACTTCGTAGCAATGCTGATCATCTAGACAGTGCTATTAAATATAGATTGCTTCATCACAACCAGCTTTTTATTAAATTTAATAATAATTTTTTTACCTGATCCGAATGGACCTATTATAATCATTCTGATAGAATTCGGTAGTGCTGAATGATGCTTTACTGGTTCAAGTTTTTGTGTTATCGAAAAGTAAATTTTTGTATCCATATTATTAATAACATTAGTCCAGATTGTGTTCGATGTAGATTATCTACACCCTCTGCTGGTTTGACAAAGATAATAACAAAAAAAGACGTGCATTAACATATAAATGTGTAAAATGTCTTACACACAGATATACATTTATTTCCATATCTGATTCAAGAACAAGGACAGATGGATATATCGCTGCTTCTTTAGGACAATTACCTGGATTACCATGGGCTAAGAAACACCTTACTGGAAATAATTATTATGGTCCTGGAACACGACTTAATATCTGTTGCTGCAAATTGGTTAAATTGGTTAGCACAACAAGGAGTATGGCAATTTATCTACCACCACCCTAAACAATTCAATAAGCACATTTTGATGTCAGTACTCCGAATGAAGATCATCAAGCATATATTTTGTTTCTACCACACGATACTATTAGAACATGTGGACGAAAGTCACACACGTACACAAATACGCATTGACTGTCGTTGATGATGCAAGTAGATATAAAGAAATAAAGAAGAAGCAGAGCCATTATCATTAAAGACAGCATTTGAAATTACATCTGCGTTTGAGCGAATTTATCAATATGGTGGTCTATGATGGCCACAGCTATTACAAGTTGATTCTGGCAAAGAATTTCTTAGTGTAGTATTATCGTTGATGAAAAACGTAATGTTAAAATCAGACGAGGACATACCGAAAATCATCGTGATCAGGAGTCGTTGAACAATTTAATCGGACACTTGCTAAGCGGTTGTTTGGGTATCAATACGCAATGGAAATATATACTGACTTGAAGTCCTGTGAAAGAAACAATGAATAGGTTGCAAAGTCACCAAGTGTGATATCTGCATTAAATAATGAAATTACTCGTGCAAATTCCATTAAATCTTTTAATGCAATTACAAAATAATATATGTATATTAAATGAATCCGTAGCAACTATGCCAGCGTAACGAGGAAATCTATTCATCATAGACAATAGATTCATCGACACATATACAACCGCAGTCACAGAGTACCCACTCTCATAATACGGTTTATCAGTACAAGTATGTATTCCGGTTTTAGATTTATTATTCAATAAAAGACTATTATTTCCTGACTGTACATGAACATGATCGTGTTTATCACGAATGATCCAAATATCATCAACTGTCTCTATAATAAATTTTATTAAAATAAAATATTTCTGATTATCAAGGTGGTTAATAATTACTTTTCTTCGTTTGTCATTCATCATATTAACGATATTTCCGATCCTGAAAGTTGACCACACATGAGCACCATGATCATCACGAAATTCACTTTTGGCTTCACGGATACATTTAGCTATAACTTTATTAATTAAATCTATATACTGCATCGAAACACTAAATGTATATTCTGGTAATCTGTACGTATCACATCTGACGCAGGAGGGTTCAATTGCTGATAATGAATTATCAGTTATAATTAAGACATACATTCAAATTGACCGTTAATTATACATATAATGATTCAACCAAGGAATCGATGTATTTGGTAAAAGGATTGGACATATTTCTTATTGCAATAAACCATGTGTAAACGAATACTGCGGAAATCATATGCAGAGCATCAATTATGGAAGTACAGGACTAAAACCATGTGGTCAGTGTGGTATTAAAGTTAGAGAAAACAATCAGTTAGGCATTAATTGTGGCGGTAAAAATATAGAGAATTGAAACGATTTTATGATAAAAAAGATATCTTGACATTGCCAGGTAATCCCCTATAAATGCAGAAAAGATTCTCCTGGCATATTTCAAAATCATTATTAAGACAAATTATATATATATATATATATATATATATATATATATATATATATATATATATATATATATATATATATATATATATACATATATATATATATATATATATATATATATATATATATATAATCCATTATATGCAAATTATGAAGCAACTCGATCTGGCTTATTTACGAACTGCATATTGCAAAACCAGTCATTAATCATGATAACGCTAGAAATTTTAGATTTAATATTGTAAAAAATATGTATGACAGGTTTATCTTTCAATATTTTCATGGAGTTGTTAAAGATGGACTTGTAGTTGATCAATTCAAACCGAAAAGATATTTTTTTAGAAAATATACGAATTATCACACATGATTAAAAGTTTGGAAAAAAATGGCGTTAATGATTATTGTAAGAGCGCAATAGGTATCAGGTCTGTAAATATACAGAGAGGCCAAAATATACTATTCAATTCGATAAATAAAGCTGTCGGATATTTCGGTTTCAGGACTGCTTGAGTTAAGCGTGTCTGAAAATCATATACGAAAATCTGCATAATCAATAAAATACGATCAGCCAATAATATTTGAATACGTCAAATAACTGTGTACTCTTAACTGAAAACAATAAGTAAATATAGTTTTACTTGTATATTTCGACTCTGTCAATTTTGCTGAGGGTTTGTAGCCACAATTACAGCTATTGGTCCACCTACACTGTCGCTGTCATCGGTGTCACTTTCATTTTCAAAGAATCGAAAGACCTGATCTTTCTCAATTGTATTGCACGATTATATATGAACTTCTTTCTTTCTGTCGCGAGACAATGCAATTCTTGTGCTTTCGATTGAAAGTAAATAAGGTGCAAATAGCTTTACCAAAGATTCTAACATAGAATGACAAATTGATTTTACGAATTTATAATTGGAAGACAACGTAAATTTATATTCAAATTCTTATTCTTGCAATGATTGAAGATCACACATAATTTTTTTGAGGATTAAGATTATCATTATCAGATAATTTTATTTCTTCACGTTTTAAAGTTTTTAACAGCAGAAAAAATTTTGTTAATGTTTTCGTGGTTTATTATTATTATATATATATATATATATATATATATATATATATATATATATATACAGATGTTGGGCATTATTTCTATATAGATGATTATGATTATCTATACAAATGGTTATTATTTGATTTTTGCTGGTAGCAGAGACTCCATTTGACCCCCTAAGTTGTCAAACATAGTAAGAGTGTCATAGGTTACATATAATGAATATATGATTGCTTGGATATTTATATATCTATACAAACATGATGATTTTGATTTTTGCAGACCACACAAACATAAACTAATCCTAACGTGGATTTACCTACGTCCAGCAGATAAAATACACACACCCTTACTATATACCCTAGATATTGCAAAATGTGAACCCAACAACTCTGATATAGTGTGTGAGTGTATAGTTCTAACTGGCTGTCACGTATCTTGCACCTCCGACCATGAGTACGACGGTCCAAAGCTAATACTACTGGACCATAGACCTATCTAACTTCTACATGTTCAAAAATTATTCTATAGTTACGCAACAGTAAATAAGCAGGTAAGTTATGTCCGAGCTGTATATACTGAATAAAAATTCAACGATTATAGAACTGTGGAGTGAATTTATTTCAATATTCGAAAAACATAATTCTATAAATTATACTATATAAAGTAACCGCACATTGTATTTTTCTGCATGTGATATCGTTCATTAAACGTCAAGATATATGATAAGATCAAAATCCCGCAGTTGTAAATAATGGTAGCTGTTGTTTATTAATTCCAAAATGCTTAAGAAATACTGTTGAACTGGATCGTTTTCATTAACTATATACGCTCTATGGAGTCTGTCTGCTGCTGTGTTTACTAATCTTCTTTCTCTGTTAACAACAATATCATTCATGAACTCTAGGTCTGAATCAACTTGATTAAATTATTGTAATGTTTTAATTATATGATTTTTTAAATCATCGTTGTAAAAGTCATTAATGCTTGAAAAATTTCAGATTATTAAATATACGCTCATGTCTCGTCGTATTAATTGCGCTTGTGCTTGTCTATCGTTGATCGGTGAGAATGCTTTACTAGAAAGATTACCAACAGCTCCGATACCTTTAACACGAACAACATCAGTGGCTTTCATTTCCAGCTGCTTTACAATCGGTATTGCTTTTGGGACTATCCTTAATAGACCCTGAACACCTAATTCATCTCCGTAGGTTGTTTTGTGTACTGGTAATCGAGGATGTATCACCGTAACCATGGTTGGTCCACGTTGAGTTCTTTGTACGATCATTTTATTATAGTTGTTATATTTGATTAATACTTAGTCGCTATAATAATCATCAATAAGAGACTGAGACACATTAATATCCATGATACCGCCAGTAAATACTCTTTTACCACTATCAGCTACTTCATTAATTATTTCTGGGGAATTATTACCATCTCGATTTCCTCCAATCAGAATTTCAATATTGGGAAGGATATTATTAGGATATGGATTAATAAAACCACTTCCTCGTATGGTAAGGCTCTTTTCAAAATAGGTGTCTGACGGCCAATATTTTTACTCACCTTTTGTTTGGGATTATTGTTTTGGAGATTGTGACTATTGTTGTGGTAGTGGTGGTAATAATTCAGGTAATGTTTGTTTTGTTAGTGGTAGCAGTGGTGATCATTGTTGTTTTGTGGTTTTGGAGATCGTGGCAATTGTTGTGTGATGATGATTTTTGTGCTCTAGTCGCTCTCGAGCTAATTTAGCTGAATGCGGTTCTCCAATATGATGTGTCATATTAATAATACCTGACGTTTATTTTATAGCAGCAGAGAATGTGAACGTACACAAATTGTGTGCCCCTGCAAGTAAACGAAATCGCGAAAATAAATACGCCAATAATATAATAGTAAAACTGAGCTAACCTATAAGATTTATTGCCAGTTCGCAACCGTATGGAAATAAACACGGTTTGAGGCTATGGTTTAAAGTTATTTACCTTATTTTTCAGCCATTTGTAGAAACCATTACTTTTCGAAAATAAGACCTAAAAACATTGTAGGGTTCACCCTCTCTGTTGCTCTTCGTGTTAGACGTTAGCAATAAATAAAAAAGATGTTCAAACGTATATCTGATCCCGCATTCGACATGGACGCACCAGTTCTCAAAGATGAATCTGTTCGTGATTATCAATATTATTCTTATGACTCAAGACAACCAAATCTGAGTGTGTGAATTGCACTGCAAGTTCAGGATACAAACAAATATTTCTTTCCTGCTAATGCATTTGATGAAGTAGAAAGTGAGATTTTAAAAACAGAAAATATTGAATATGGAGTTGATGTTATTGTTGGTTGTGTTAATCATGGCATCATGGCGTTGTTCGACAGTGCTACATATATTATCGATCGAACACCCATTGAATCGATTCAAAAAACGTCGACGTTATCACAACGATATTGAGTCTAGCAAGAAACAGCGATGATTTCTCAAGATCAGCTGATCCGTCAATGATGTTTATGAACGATACTTCTAACTATTCTGATAACATACAGTACAATATAAGACAACAAAGAAACATCGCAGACAACAATGGCCTAATGTCGGGCCTATGATTCATAGTGCTAATAAATAATTCAATTATGATTCGCAACATTTCGATAAATGCTTAAAAATGGAAATAGAAGATTTTCATGTGCAATTTCGCTACCACATACCTTTAGATTTTTTAGAAATGTCAGAAAGATTAATTTTGGAGCCAAGCATACAGTTTTACTCGTACAAAAGACAACAGATGATGGTGCAATTTGGCAAGCTGCTGCTGTTTTTGATGTTGGTAAATTATTACTGACAAACGTTTTTTGTTGATGCCAATAATGAATCCAAGAATATCAGAAGAACAACGGTTACTCTCTTTCATAAAACAAGGCGGTAAAACAACATTATCATAGTTGACGATGACCACGCATAGTGTTCAAATTGTAATTAATGGTTAATTGACTTGGTAAACAGCATCTCAGCAAAGTGTCTCTGCACAGCAACATATATTTGCTACTTTCAAAGATGCTGGATGAGTAAACGCACTGTTAGGCAGTGTAATGATATTCCACAAACTCGTTATTCCTGAGATTTTACTGAGATTAAATGGATATCAAAACCAGCAACCAGCTGAGGATATATTATTACATTTTGATTAAATTTATGTTGCACGTGCATATCGTCGTTTGATGACATTCATCGGACGTGATCAAAATATCGATCATGGTCTACAAACATCACAGCTGTATCCGATTTATTACTTTTTTTTCTGGACCATTTGGATTTTTTAAAACAAGCTGTCCTTGATATGAACTTTCGAGTTGGTGTTGATATTCCTAATTACTGAGTAGTCGCTGTTATACTCTCTGACAAAACAATGGTGGAAAAATGAGAGTAATTGATGCCCCAGTAGAAAATATATACAATTAATTTTTAAATCGCTCATGATATAATAATGTCATATCATTGAGTTAGTGACAGTCTGACTCTTTGTCAGATTAAATCAATATTAAAATATAATCATGAAATAAAAATATTACTGAAATCAACACAAAACGCAGGTGGTCCATAAACTATCATTGTCAGAAAGTCAACTCAGGCACTTCAATAAAGCCAAAACAAATTCCGGCATACGACTTGGTGCTATGGGAACTGCTACTGGATTGGCACTAAAATAAGCCAACGGACAAGGAATAAAACAAGCGGAAAGGGTCTGTGTTTGCCATGAACTCCTCACGGGCATGAAATGGGTCTAAGACTGCCCAGGGCAGTTCGTTAATTGTGTCCAATTCTAATTTTAATTTACTTGTTGCTCCTAATGCAATAATACACATACAAAAAATTCAGAGGTGTTTTTCATGCGTGATCAGTTGCCAAAATAACCCAACATTATTGAAACTGGTATTATTAGTCGCGATCAAAACTCTTGATCCAAGTACTTTTTTGGTGTCATACGCGATTTTTCCATGTGGAATCATTTATTTCGACTCACATAGACTAGCACCACCAAAAGAAATTTTAAAATACGTTAGCAACATGAAAGGTATTCCAATCTGGTCGTCAACATTACCAACACGAAACTTAATAGATCCGCCAATATGTGGTCGTGAAGTACTCGCTTTACTCGACGCTGTACCTTTGGCAACCCACTTCATAAAGTACGTTGGCCAACATTTTAAGCAGACGTTAGTAAATATAATGGTAGATATTTAATGAAGATCTTCTCGCGGTAAAGCTCAGAAGCAGGGCGAATTTTCTAAATATGCAGTTCTTGATTAACTCAGAAATGAAATCGATGATCTATTAAACACAACAAGTGTGGATCAAAATGAAGTCGTTGTTTTTCTGGATAAAAAAGACGATTAAAGATAAGTAATATACAACTACTAGATGTGTTCATCCGAATTCCCACCGCGGTTGTTAATGTTATCGTTAATTTTACTAATCAATGTAGATTCCGGTAAGTTTGTCACCGATTATATCAAGACAGTCTGTGATGCATTCATGGGTAACATTATCATGAATCAAAATAAATTAAGTTTGTGTCAGCTAATGTTGGTGTAATGCATGCATTTCCCAACATGAATAATAATAGTATTAATATTCTCAGAACACCAGAATCCGATTTTGACGCTGCAACGAAATATGTTTATGATAGCAACATGCCTACAGTGACATCATTAACAACAATGAATGATTGAATGGTTACATTCAGAACTGATCATAATAATCACGTGCAAACATTTCTAAATTTTAGTAGAAATATAAACAGATCTATTAATTGTTTGGTATTCCAGTTGTTGTAGATATTAAACTCGCTGATTTAATATATAACTCAACAATATTGTCAGTGGTAATCTTGATATATTTAATAAAACTAGTCTGATTAAAAATCTTCATAAGCAGGTCATCAAGATAGTATAATCAGTAGGATCAGAATCAGCAACATGGACAGAGCAAAATAACACTATCAAGCATAGTGCGGAAGTAATACAGTTCAAGTGAATCCATATATTTTTAAACGTTGGTGTTCATATCTCTGATGAAGACCTGATCAGTGTTTTAAGGAACAATATCTCTGTATACTTGCATTAATTCATCCTGGTGACTTTTGGCGGATGCGTTGGACATGTCTTTATCAGGCCTTGTTATCATAACCTGACTTCCGTGGAGGTTGGGGTGCAAACTAACTTATCCACCTCTTCAATCTTGCTCCCAATACCAGGTCAGATCTGAAAGTTATATTGATTTCCTTAATCTTACAGATCACAAAGCTTCGGCAAACGAAGAGAAACTGTTCTATATATATATATATATATATATATATATATATATATATATATATATATATATATATATATATATATATATACAGATCTTTCAAACTGATATTGAGGTGACATGCAAATGAAAGCATTAAAGTTTATATGGTACTTCTCAGAAAATGAAGCAGCTGACCACTCATCCCCAAAATGAGATTTTGCACAATAATATTGCCTGAGTATTTTTCAACCACTTACATATTAAAAAGATATTAAGGAGCACTTTTTATCATAACGTTTAAGACGATGAGTTGGTAGGTGTAGGTGTGTAGGTGTATATATATGTGGACATGTGCACAGCAATAATATATAGTCACCTTCAGCAACAAAAGAAGCGAAGAAATACCCGAAGAAACTAGAACATTCATTTCAATGGACGCTTTCTAAATAAACACAACGAAAGAGATGTTGAAATACGATAATATGATATAGGCTCATCAGCACAGTTGGTTACGAGTAGACTGTTGTACATAAAACAAGACATTCAGTCAATGGAGACAACTCATATAAGCAGGTGTGGCTGGAGCCATTGTCATTGCAGACTTAAATGTGTAACATGACGGAAGATGGACATTTAAACTTTATAAGAGAATGTCGAAAAAAAAACTGTAGTGGTGAAATCTGTAGCTAACAAAATGTTTCTTATATGCACTTGTGATATCTACTAAACACCTGATGGGACTTGCAGAGAAAGCGAAAGTTTCGTCTAAAATACAAACATCTATTTAAATATTAAAGAAGCAATAACATTCAACAAATGAATGAATGGAAAATGAACGAATAAGTTAATACATAATTAAACATGAAGCTATAAGTGTGATTAAACAAAATCAAAACATCCTTCTTTCTTGGTATTTTTCGTTTTTTTTTAGTCATTCACTGTCCATTATTACTCAACATAACTACGCATCAATGTATCAGTGCAAGGTATGCATCCACCCAAACATCAACCAGTGTAAGTGAACATGTCATTATTGACGGTTGGCGGAGAGTGTATAAAACACCTGTTATGAATTACATGTGGCAGTACAACTGTATGTTTACAAATTCACCACGGCCAAAACAATTACTATATACTTCATAGTAGCGCACATTATTGTTCATACAATGGTGTTAAAGTCAGGTATTCAGCTTTCACACATAAACTGTTATAACTTTAATTAGATGAATCACAGTCTTGCAGCTGGCGTACACTTATCATCTTTTTAAGTAATACATGCTTGTTGACATGCTTTATCAATAATTCCAGCTTGTAGACATGCTTTATCAATAATGCCAGCTTGTAGACATATTTTATCAATAATGCCAGTCTATAGACATACTTTATCAATAATGCCAGCTTGTATACATGCTTGATCAATAATACCAGCTTGTAGACATGCTTTATCAATAATGCCAGCTTGTAGACATATTTTATCAATAATGCCAGTCTGAAGACATACTTTATCAATAATGCCAGTCTGTATACATGCTTGATCAATAATACCAGCTTGTAGACATGCTTTATCAATAATGCAAACCTGTAGACATGCTTTATCAACAAAAGCTTCTTCTTGTGCATTTTTATAGCAGGGTCACTATACTACAATATGCCCATACAACCTATTATATGTTACCTTCCCCGTCCCGGTGCTACAAGAATAATTATGTTCAGGCACTGATTTTAAAGGTATTTCTCTGGCAGAATTTGAATATTCATTTAAACTTTCACACACATGATATCATTAATCAGCTTATCCCTAAAGAGAAAAAATGTGAGATTTTAATGGGGGGAGGGATAGTGAGGGTTAAATTATGCTTAAAATATTATGTTTATATTGTATTTTATATTAGCGTTCTGTTATTACGTTTATACAATTCGAAACTTGGATGACCTAGCTCAAATACTGATATTCTTTTCTAAATTACAGTTTATGAAACTGACAGAATACAATACTTTCCAGCATAGTGTATTGAGTTCAGTATAAATTCTGAGTGTGTTAGAAGGCTAGTAGATTACTGATACATAGGTACAACGGACGTACGCGTTTACCCAGTTGTTCGCATATAGGTTAATATGGCGCGTAGAAAAATTAATATTGGTTTGATATGCTTGTTTTATGTGCGTGCGTGGTAACAGAAATCAATATCGTAGTATGGGGACGATATTTAAAACAATTTTGAAAAATCTACCCGGTCAGAATAACAACTTTCTCAAATCCAGTGATATTATTGCTTATTGTGTGATCTTTTCTTTGAAGTCTGACTTAACTGTATATATAATTAAGTACACAACCTTTTAAATATATCAAAATATTTGTGTTCACAGCCTGACAACAAACCTGCTAGCCAGTTTAAACTACTAAGCAAATATCAAACCGCATGATCTTTATTTCAATCTTTAGTGGTTTGCCCTTACGCGCTGCTTATACTCTAATCAGTTTGGATGCTTTTAAGGCAATTCTTCAACAACAGATATGCAATATAAAAACACAAGAAAAAGGACTGATCTTTGATTTATTTTACGAAGTAATCAAAGGCTTTGTTTTGCTTTACTCTGAAAGTGCAATTACTCAAGAACGACGGAAATGTTTGCATTCGATTTCTGGGCTTAAACAGAGACATAATACCATCCCTATCGATCTGACTTCTTTTGACATATATTTCTATGTAAAAGAGAAGGTGCTGTCTCGATGTATCACTTAATGTTTCTTAACGTTGCACGAAAGCGGTAGATACTAGATGGGTGTGGCAATAAACCTAGAAGCTAAGAATAGTAGACACTCGATATCAGTGCGAATGTGGTTTTATACTAGTTTGTCTTGAAATAGGTTCAGTTTATTAATCTAATGATGCCCCATTCTTTTCAAAGAAGAACCACACTTTAAATGTATCAGCTATTAGTCGAACATGAAACTGCCAATTATGTCGGCTTCTGTGTCTGGATACAGTTACTAGGATAATTATTTTTGCAGTTCTATTATTCGGTTGGAAAGATATTTTGGATGCTTAAGTAAAAAAGATCCATAAACCCTAAATGTTAATAACATGTGTTTATCTAAATATTATTATTTGCTTAGAATGATAAGTGTTGTGTATTGTGATAAAATTTCATTAATAAAGTACGAAACATATGGTTTGTAATTTAGCAATATTTATATTTTATCAAACTTTCTTAATTATTAGATTCAGCATTCAGATGCTGATATTATAACTAAATATTCAGTAAATATTGCTCAATAAAAGATTTGTAGAACATTTTTCGCAAGCTTGTTTAACTTTTAACTGTTTCAATTAATCAGAGCATAGTATAAGTAAAAGTACAAGCACGCGCGTTGTTAACATTACTTAACGTTATGCGTCATTTCTTACTGCCACCTCTTTAGCGTGAAATGTTTAAACCTTGAGAAACTACCGACTCCATCTTGTGAGTGGTTTTTCAACACTTTCTTTTAATTAGAACTATTATCTACGTTATCTGAATGGGGTGTTATTACTGTTTATGTTACATTTATCCTGAATGGCTTGCGTGGTTGAAGTAACTGCTGAATAATAAGAACTGGTAATTGAATGGATCACGGTTTATATATTCCTTGCCTGAACCGGGAAATGAACCAAGATCCCAGAAAAGCAAAGAAATCTGAAGTCAATGAAAAGAGGCAATATATGTGTGTATTAACATGTAAAATTCAAGCAGATATGAATGAAGATCAGGCAACGAAGTGACAAATAGTTTATTTCTAGGCTACAAATGAAAGACCATAAGAGAAAAAGAGTAAACATCTGACTTTCCACGGTTTGTGGCAGGAGTTATCTATTAGAGATATCAATTTTTTCTGTGGTTATCTAACGGCAAAAGGAGACAAGATGAGACAAAGGATAATGAGCATTATTTTTTAGACTTTTAAGATCAAATGCAGCTGTATATTAGCGATATCTCTCGAATTTTGTTTTGATTTTATTTTTTAATTAATTTATGTGATTTATTTTGTTCCGCTTCCACAAATAATATACAACCAGTTTTAAGACATTAAAAAAAATTATAGAATACTGCATGATTAAATTAAAATAAGAGTATTAGGTTGCAAATGTCAGGCGAATTTATCAGATGCAAAATTTATTAAAATCTCATTTAGCTTTATATAATCGAGCAGCATAAGTTAGGCTGTGGTCGAATTGGTCATCAGTTGTAACAGAGTGTCTGAACACGTTTTGCAACATCGATGTATTCTCGTTATATATCTGAAAACAGGAATTAATAGACGCAAGTTTAGGTCGATACATCATAATTCCTGACTCTTGCGTGCAGGATTAGTCTTGAAAAATAGCAACTTTATGGTAATTTTGTAAGCAGTTAGCGATGAAACAATTCGGAGGCACTTTTTCTAGATCTTTGGTTAGCAAGATAAGAAAAACAACTCTACGATACTTCTGTTATATCTGTGGGGAAAAAACCCAAATAAAGACCCTAGGGCAATTTTGTCGGTCTTTGGGAAACAAGTTCATAAAATGCAAAGGACCATACTTTCCAAATTAAATGAAATAATTCCATGAAATCTTATTTACTTCAATTTGAAATGAGTATTATAGTATGGGATTTCCAGTCATGAACATAATTGTGGAAATTATATTTTGTACACTAGGAGATCTATTAGCTTTACGATATAATTAATTAGATCGAAACTATGATATTTCTCATTCGAATAAATATCAATAAAAGATATTAACTTATAAATAAATGAACCAACCTCCTCACCAAAAGCAAGTAAACAAAGTTATATTTCCACAATTTCCATTTGATGGCCTTAGTTATTAGAGCTTCCGCCTAGGATACATGAAGCTGTGAATTCGAATCCCAGCCAAGTCCTACCAAAAATGGTACTAGCAGCTGCCTCACTTGGCGCTCAGCATTAAGAGTTTAGTGTTAGGACATCGTAGTATGTGGCTTTACAAATCGCTTATATAGCACGCGTCTGTAAGATGTACGTACCCCTCCATTAGATAAACCATGACATGTACATCTTATTCCATTATGATCACTGACATTTGATAACTTTTGGAAATCTTATAACTATATTCCATGTTCAAGAACAAACGGCTATATTACTGCAATCTGTTTGGAATTAAATATACGAGCAGAATGTTATATTTAACGGCATATAACTCAGCGTAGTCATTTTTTGTCCTATACCTATTTTTATTTTTTCTGTTAATCTCAGCATCTTACTCTATATTGAATGCTTTTGTCTCTCTCTTTTAAATGGTATTATCTGTACATAATTGTCACCCTTACTCTAATATGTGTTTCCTAAAGCAAAATTTATTTTTCTTTGTAGGGTATGTTTATCATTATTTGTACTTATGTGGCAATATGATGATATAGCCAGTCAATGAATATCATTAAATCCTTTTAGCCGCAGAAAAGAAACTGCACAATATCTAAATCACAGGAGTGTCAATATTATGAATTGTTATGTTTGATTACTTCATTCGATTGAAGCTGTTCGCAGACTGCCTAAAGAACTCGGAATTAACTGACGCATCAGATTGCATTGATTCACGCCATAGACTGAAAACAGATCTTGGCATTAATCAAGACCATGTGATCAAAACCGGAAACTCCTCAGCATACTCACAAGTTTAAGGATCCTTTTCAATCGGAATTTCAACACTTCAAACGAAACTCCTTGCGACTGTTAAATACTTTCAAAAACATATTTGTATCGGGAAATTGTTTTTTTTTTATTGAACACATTTTAATTTGCCAAAATAGTAGAGATTTTTAAATGCATATGTGATTTTTTAAAAATTACATAGGTGAAACCCTCTCACTGTAGTACATCTGCAGTGTTGTCTTCTATATCGACATTTTAATGGAGAGGCTCGAACAGAAACTCTTCAATGAGACAACCAATCGACTTTAGTTGACGTAGATTCATTGATAATGCACCCTATATACCACTTAGTTGATGTAGATTCCTTGATAAGGTGCATAAAGTCTATTTCAGATGAAGCATATTCATTTATAAGCACGCCATATACCGCTTCCGTTAATTCAGTTTCATTGATAGGACACAACATAAACCCATTAATTTAATGTAGAATAATTTGGAAGGCACCCTTTTGACCTATTTAATTGATGTACATTCATTGATGACGTTGAATCAATAGGGATTGAAACGTTTGGGAATCGTAACAATTCACTGAATTTACCAACGATCTACACCAAATGAATTGCATGGCAACATACCACAATGATGCTCCAAAAGCAACAACAGATCGTCTGGAGACATTGCAACACAATCGCACTCCACCTTATGGACATACTGAAGAAGATGACTATTTGTACATATCAAAGAGACACCGAAAGATCATCTGACATGCAGACCATATCTCCGACACAGGCGCAATCACCGCCTTATCTACAAATATACGCCCCAAATTGAAACATTTCGAAATTCAACAACATAAGTACGCTTCAAAATCAGTAGTTATATACTAGACATTTTTGACTTAGCATAGTACCATGATCTGTTTAAAACCAATTAAGCAGATTTTAAAAATGATTAATAAAAAATAATTATTTTTCTTTAAAACAACATGAATGTTGTTTCTGGATCAGTTATCCTTCAAATTATTTTGAGAACAACATTGTTCAGTATTCTTAAGTTTGTCTGTATGCTAATTTTAGAAGAAAAGACATGCTGGTTTAGGTTAGTTGTGATCACATTTGTGTGACAAAACTCTGGTTAAGCGCTCGTTAAATGCTTTGATAAACATAATTGTGGGTCTATGTGATAATTATATCTGCTTTAAACCAGTTAACTAGTTTTAATCAACTTTAGTCCAATCAAGTAGGTCTTAAATTGCTTGAAGTATCATGCGATGATCCACCACTTTTATTTATTTTTCAAAAACCGTAAGCCACCCGATTTACATCATGCATGCATTTTATGGAAAAACATGGACCACTGGCTCAGGTTCTTTCATTATTGTTTGATGATAATTGGCTTTTCTATAATTTTGAAGACCACTGTTTCAGGTCTTTTAATGAAACCTTTGAATACCAGTACCGTAGCGTTCCTCTCTTGAGGTTGTAAATACATTTTATCTTAAGGTTTTTACTTACATTTTTGAAGGTCACTGGCTGAATATATATTCTTGCATTTATGAGGACATCTGTCTCGCTGACTTTGAAGTTAAATTTTTAAAACTAAAAGCTCGTCGTTTTCATACGTTTGAAAATTGGTGGCCTAGCCTTATCAAAATGTTTGATGACCAATAGATATTCCCTTGTTATAGGACAAGCCAACCAATTGTGAAGTCTTGAATAAAGTATTGCCCCCCCCTTTTTAATTTGTTTACTGTTTTGTGTAATTTTTGAAAACTTCTCTCATAAGTTTCTGATTTCCTTGATAGTTAACTGAAGACCATAATATACACATTCACTCTCTTTATAAACACCAAAATTTAATGACCTATAATTGTAGACATATCCATATTAAATCGTGAAAACAAAAGTGTACACTGTCGTCATCAATATTAAATTTTAGTAAAAAAGCGCAGTCCTGATTTTCAGTTCTACAGTGTATGCTAAGCATGAATATTCATGTAATTTATTTTTTTATTTCATTTTTTTTTATATAGGCCATTTATCCTTTTATGTTAATTGTATAGTAGTAACACTTTCTATGGCTTGAACGTAAATATAAGTTACCAATTTATTTTCAAATAAGGGGCTTTTCTTGACAGTGTCATGAAATTCCTGTAGACTGTAATGGCATGCTCTACTATTTAAATACACCTATAATTAAAGGACTTTTACTATACTCCAATGTCCAAATTTCCAGTTTCAAACGCCATTACTGGACTATGCAACAGAGTAGCATAAGAAACACGAACATTAATCTGCCATATAATGCATACATATAATTTTTTAAATGTTTAGTTAATCATATACGATACCCGAGCTGGACATTTTTAAGAATCCTGGCACATTCAAATTTTACTTATGACATGATATGTTAATTTGCGATAGCAACGTTCTAAGACGATTTTGTTTTAAATATCTTGTTGTCAGTGCTATTAACAACGCGTCCTTAACATTCATTTAAGTATGGTACTATAACTGTATAACACTCAGTTTAAATTCAATTCACGGACTAGTGAATGTGTCTTGTTGTGATATATTATATACAATGGCTTTAGTCTACATACGAATAGTAATGACCTACTAAACTATAGAGAGAACGAAAATGTTGACTGGATGCCATTTATCCTAACATACCATTCCGAAACCCCAAAGAAGATAAAATCATCAGGAAACACTGGTCGATCGTGAAATAGTGTGCCACCCTAATGTTAATCCTTCAGAACAAACCAGTAGTAGTATACCGGTTTAGTTGATTTTAGCTGGCACTGTGGCAGTATAGCTAGGAAAAAGGACAACGTGAATGACAGTATGGCCTATTACTTTTCAATGGCCTTAAAATAAGTAATATAAAAGAGTGAGAAGCAACAAGCTTTGTGAAATTAAAACAAATAATTTATTTCCCTAGATTACAAAGTTAAAATATACAAAGAGCAGAATTATATATAAAGGTTATACATTGTACTCATCAATCGTTTTCAAAGGGACTGGACACAATTCTACCATCAGCCTTGCTTCTGCCATACAACAAACAGTCGATGGATCTAGATGTTTTGCATGCATTTTCTGAAATGTTTTAAATACATTTTTATTGCTTTTGTATTGCTGTTGTTATGTTTATCAGCTACTTCCATCTCCCCAAAGAAGAAATGCAGAGAAAGACGTAAAACGGTCCCCATGTATAAACGTTCCGCTGTATACGCTGATCCAAACGTTCTGTCCAGCTTCACATCGTACTATGCTTGATATACTGCCCTGGTCGAACGTATCGCCACCTTCTGCATATATATTGGCTCTAATTTCACCATTTACAACTAGATGTACATATGTAGTGTGCCCATGTGATGTCATAAGACGTACTGTAAAGAAATAAATACCCGACAAGGGACACATGAATATTCCAGTCTGCTTGTTGAATTGATGCTATACTGATTACAATCGTTGCACAAAATCCAATCTGTTTCGTTGCTATCCCTCGACTTTCTCTTCTTAAAATACCTGGAACGATCGAAGACATACAAAATAGGATGTGCGAGATGCATTTGATACCAAGCAACTACATTGGTTCCTACAAAATATGGCGTTAAAATTTATCGAACCGGAAAATGTTACAATAGTCAGAAAACGTTTACTTGGCTTCTAATAATTTCTCACACAATTATCTATTTCAAGAATACATTATACTCTTTATGTTCTTAAATCAGATAGAAATGGTATCTTTAATGCGAAGACAAATAGCAATTTTTACTTATTATAATAAAACGTTGTGGTTTCGCCAAACCCAACATCGATTCTTGACCGACTGACAAACAATGTATGCTGCCTACCTAGTTAATATGAACGCACTCCTTTACGTTGTGGTGAACTACCGATATCTTTCCCATCTGTATCAACTCTAGTAATATTTTTTTCTCTCCGGTTTATCTAGAGTTTCTTCCTCTATAGTAACGTCCAGATTTTCAGTGTAATCATCAGATCTCATATCGTAAACAATAGCTTCTAGTTCTGATAGTCGTCTCTCAGAGTGTTGCAACTTGTTCTTTAAATAATTCAGTTCTTGTGTCATTTTGCTTTGATAGCTACTGCATTCATGTTGATTCTTTTCCAATTCCGATACCTTTTGCAATAAGAAATCTATCACGGTGTCTTACTCCAAAGCTTTTGTATGAACAGGGATCGCAAGTATGCAGATTTACAAGGCTATAATCCTCATTGTATCTTTTCTCATCACCATAACTTTATTTTAACTGTTTCATTTGAAAATGTGAAATGTATTTGACAGATCTAAGGTGCTAAGATAACCAAACGTGACTTCATTGTCACGATTAATGTCTCATATATAGTTCGTAAAAGTCAGAGACGTGCATATATCTTTAGATAAGAGTCGACAACATTATCATAATAGTTGCTTTGTTAAATGTCTTTCACGAGAATCCGTGCAATGAGTTCATTTTAATAGAATGTTTCAAACGTTATGGTCCCTATATTGTATCCTCTACCTGATCCGGAAATGCACAGCTCAGTATCCAAATCGTTTTTGAAATAATGAAGCTGTAAAGTGCTGATTAGCGATGCTGTCTGTTTCTGTGGTGCTAGCCAAACGTTTTTGAAAGAGTGTTTTCTGCGAGTTTTTTATGTCACAATAACTGATAGATAAACATACTTATAAATACATAAATATCTTGACGCTATGAAATAAACACAGGCTAAAGTCTAATATATTTTCCTTTCGAATCTAACAGAAGAAACAAACGTAACTTTAAAAGTTTGCAAATACTTGCATGCAGTAGTGCTTCTATAAAATTTAAATAAATGAAAGCTAATGAGTGGACTTAAACAAAATATGTTCTCTTGCTGTAGCCAAAAATGTGATCTAATGTATTTGTTTTTTATTCTAGTTGGTGCAGAGAAATTCCATACTTGTAATATCCTATACTACTTTGGTGTGCCGCCAGCCTTGTATAAGTAATTTTTGTATGGAGTGAAATTATATGCATTAAATAGAATATATGTTATCGGTAAATATTTATCATAAGTATCGTCTTTCTTCCTATTGCTATCTTTATGTCTATCGCTTTTTCTATATTATTGTATAAGAGGTTGGGTTCTTTAATATCTAACGTCGGCTGCTGCTAAGTGTATGTGTTTTCGTTTTATACAGCTGACATATAAATCAAATCCGATTGTTTTTTTTTTCTATGAGAAATGAAACATGTTCAAACATACCATAATTTGAATTAGACACTAAGCTTGCTAAATCGTATAATTCAGGGATTGCTATTATTTTTTAGATCCCTTAGAAAACTCTCTTAATCATAATATTTAAAACAAATTTGTTAAATACAACAAATATAGTATTTTACGATTTTTTTTAAGTTGAAGTAGGTAACCATTGCAACTCAAAAGGAAAGGCAATAACACAGTTTTAGTACTTATATCGATCTTTTTAGCAGGAATCGTGCGTTTGAAGTTAAAGTGTACTGTACTGAAAAATGGTCCAGTTGTTAAAAAAAACGTTATTTATCTTTCTCCAAAGATATTATATGTTCAAAGAACACAATATATATCTAGTGGCCTTAAGTCAGATAGCAAGGTACAATAAGCCTACGAGAAAGCTAGATAAAGCAATTTTTTATTCTTTTATTTTCTAAGCGTAATTATTACGTTGAGCTTTCTCATAAATAAATATCCTATCTAATCCAGTCTAACAGTCACACCACTTAATACTGGTAAACTGGTTTACTTGAATGCACTCCTTTAAGTTCTTGTGTATGGCAGATTATGTTCTCTCATGCAATAATTTTACTAATATTGTCACTGGGAGGTTCAACGTCTGGGTCGTCTCTACAATCAACTTGATATTTCCGGTGTATTCATTTGACGATATATCGTCTACTTTCTTCTCCAATTCTGTTCCTTTTCAAACAAATAACTATAGTATAGTTTTTTCTTGTTCCAAAAATATTTTTTGAATTGACATTACAAACAAATTGGTAAAACTAAAATACTCTCTATATCTTTACTCATTATCATATGTCTTTGTTGGGACTCATTTCGCAGTGAAACTGATGAATTGTCTTAGCCACATCTAAGGAGCTAAGATAATTAATCTGTGTTCCTTTGTCACAATCCGTGTCATACATTTTGAATATTGCAGATTACAGCCATATGTCTGTAGATAAGCATAAAACATCATCCCATTAGTTGACATGTTGCAAGTTAGCGACAATCCGTAAAATTGGTTACTTTAGGACCTTTTCAAAATAAAAAATAAAAGAGATTTGACAGGCCCTTCAAGCCGTACCTGGTTCTGCTCCTGGTCCTCGTTCTGGTTCTGAAATGGTACAGTGCCATATCTTGATCTCAAATAATAATGAATCAATACGATGTCGTTTAGGGACCTTATTTGAGCCAATGTTACTGACGGATTTACAATCCAATCCATATTGCAAAGATTCATTCTCTCTGCATTGTGTGTGATAATATAAACATATAATTTTTCAAACATACTGTTTGATAAGACAAGAATATAGTTTTAACTCTAAAGTATGATGACACTAGTCGAGTTCGGATGCAAAGTAGGCTTTTGATGATTATATATATTTACTCTTAAAGAAACATAAATCTAATCGATCTTGGAATGGACTTCGGTATTTGAGAAGCATGTAAGAGCGCAAAATTGCACTGTACCGCACTAAGGTCTCGAAATAACTTGCCATTTCATTAACAGATAAATTAGAGAAATGGTTTATGCGGTTTGTACACGGAGAAATTGTGCGTGACTTGACAGCAAGTAGATTATGTATTAGTTTGTAAATATATGACCAGAAAAAAATGTGACGTGTCAGGGAAGTCACATGCATTCCTTGCGAACAGTAGAACTATGAGTATTGATTTCTAGTCACCTATACGCCAGTTCCAGTCACTTTACTTTTGGCCATTCCTTTGGGTCTAGGTACACTATAGCTTGAGAGATAGGTGAAGGGAAGGACATATCTTGCAGCGATTGTTATACTTTCAATCATTCTGGAATTGGTACAGCCAATATCAGTCCTTACAAACATGTAAATACCGTGTGTCATGGGCAGCACCCAACAATTAAATGCCCAAGCCATCCGAAAGCTAGTATCAGTACCAACATGTCATACAAATTCAATGCTTAAAGATGACGTTAAATCGATCCGTTTGTCTTTTGACACTAAAACCCTCAGTTTACTCCTAAAAGGATGATCGGTGCCTTGTGCCTTATTTTTAGTCGTATACATCGAAAGTGACATCGGACTTGGCACCGCTTTTGAGCTCCACTAAATTTGATTTTCGCCACCTGCAACTTGACGGAGAAATCACCTTAGACCAAACAGCTGAACTTTTTCCCTTTATATAAGTTTTAATTTGCACCTTTATGTATTGTCGCAAGTGATAACCACATCAATACAGTCTTTGGCGACCGCAAGAATGTTTGCTGGTTTGTTAGTCAGTCAGTCACGGCCGGGAGAGTTAGTTTAATAAGCAGTATAAAACTAAATCTAATATTTCCTACGTAAGCTTTTTGAACAGAATTTTTTGACATATTGCAAGCTTGGATTTTCAGGGTTCATGTTACCCTCCTTTACCTATGCTTCGGACGCCCAGGAATACAGTATTCAATACCTATCATATCCACATAATGATTTGAGCAATGATTGCATCTCAGAATCACACTCTGTTTCTTATAGCACCCTTAAGTAGACCATATGACTAATACAGAAGATAGGTAGAGAATTATTGATGGCAAAACGGATATTACATTGCTTTTTAGCTTAATCGCTGCTCACTATCTGGATCGGGAGTAGCTTGGATTTTTTTCTAGAAGAGTGATACATTGGTAACGTTTCGCCCATGGAAGAGGGAGCTCTTGTACTACTTTAAAATGCATTTAGTATCGTTTTGCATTGGGTGGCAGGTTCAAGGTTTTCCTTTCCTCACAAGGTCCACATGCTTGATGATTCCCTTATTTTAGGCTATCTCAGTTTCTCTGTTAACAGTAGAGCCGGGAACCAAGTTCATCGCTTGTGCGACTTATTGGGGAGTTGGTTATACGTTAAAGCGGATAGTAATGTTCTTCTGAGTATTACTATAGACTTTTAGTTTAACTAGGCACTGAATTGAGTTCGATAGCAGACAAATTTTGTGTCGCACCGAGAAATCACACCAATATGTCCTATTATCTTCAATTGTACCATACACGCAAACATTACTTTGCGTTAAATTGTTTCACTTATCGGTATCATTAACTTTACATGTTCTTGGTGGTCCCGAGACGAGTTTTCCTACACAGTCTCATCAATCTCATACGTAACGTGAGAAAACACCACCATCGCATTCGTTTCAGCAAAGAATCTCACTTTGATCTCAACGCTTGGCTATTATTCATTACCGATTTCAATGGCCGTGCGTTATGTCTGGACGACAGCTGGACAACATCTTCTGAAATACATCTTCTCTCTTGGTGCCTGAGCACCAAAGGCACTTACAAAGATGCAGTTTAAAATTTTACTTGTGTCAAAACGGACCTGGCCACTGTTTACCTGCTCTTATTTCACTACAGGAGTTGATTACTTCATTGTGTTTCAATTATTTCGGTTCGGCAAGGGTAACACACTGTTTTCACCGACCATTTCCTCATTCTGGATTTGGTGACAGATGTCACATCTAGAGGAACAGATGAAATTGTCTGATACCTTCATTAAAAGTAATAGTATTAATATCTCAAATCAACTCTTCTTGTTAGAAAAGAATATTTACTGTTATGAAATAACCTATGAGTCATGATACTGAGCTTTTGACTTTTAGCGTTGAGTCAAGTAAATCAATACTTTATTGACTTGTTCAATATATCTTTATTTTAATATCAACCGTTGACAATAAATACGTTTGATTCTTTGTTGTTGGAGTATCCTCTGGGATGAAGCAGTGTATATTTCCGCTGGTCTGGTTCAGGTCACATCGCAAGTGCTTCAACTTTGAGAGATAGGCAAAAGTGCTTATGTCTAGCTTAAGGGTGTACTAAGTGAGTTTTACATGGTTATAGTTTCCTTCCGTAAAGATACAAATCTAAGAAAAAATTATACTATTTTTCTGTACAGACAATAAAAGAAAGAGAATACGCCGTATGCGTTGACCCTTTCCCATCCCATCAGCACATAAATTAATATGATTTTATAAGCATTCAGTGCAACAACCTGTTCGGAGACAATTGGAAAATGCGAGTAAATCAGGGTTGGAAATTAACTTTGTTCTTCAGAGGAAATGGAGCCATATCCATATGGTGTTAAACTCCCCATATTTTGGTCAATCAGAACATGACTATATATATATATATATATATATATATATATATATATATATATATATATATATATATATATATATATATATATATATATAATCATCAGGAGATGATACGCTTTCCACCTGTGTGCAACTTTTCTATTTATCTTTTGTTTCAACATGTTTTTGTTCTAATAGAAAATACAATCAAACTCAACGAATATGTTCATCTGCATACAAGAAACAAAGAAACATAGATATTGCACAACAGTAGTAAATGTTAAATACAAATTCCGTGGCTCCGAGTGACCAAGTGGTCTAAAAAGCTCATGGTTACGAATCAATGACAGATCACCTCTGTCAGTGTGTTTTCGATTCTCAGACTCGGCTAGTATAGGAGCCTGAGAAAGCTTGCCATTAGCCTCTCATAGATCCCTAATTCTTTCCGGGGTTTTGTCCGGTTCTTCCTCCACCAAAGTATACGGCATACAAATAGGCCAGGTGATACAAGTTGCAAAATGACATCTATGGTTTACAACGAAAAGGAATAGCTACATTAATATATTAGATCTACTATAATGTAACACATATCTGGTTCCAAAACATAATTGGTCTTCCTTAAAATATATTTAAATACTTACGTACTTTCATTTGTTTTCGTTTAAAAGGCGTCAGTATATTGTTGACAATTCTGTTTCAAATACAAACGATTTGAGGATTATCAGAAATGACAACAACATTATATGCTGGAGCTCTCAAAATTCATTACTTGTCCTCAATTGTTTTATCTATATTTACTTAACCATTTATTTATTTGATTTTCTTCCAATAAGTGTTTTTAAAAAAAAACAATAAGTACATTTTGGCGATTGGCTTTTCTTGCGAAAATTGTTTTTAGACAAAAATGATAATTTTGGTCAGTGGCAGATATTAAAATTGTGACATATTAATAGGTTTTATCATGATATTTATGAAGTTTATTTTTATCGTAGTAGGACGAGGTGCGGCACAATATCGTTTCGATTACCATCATCGTTATATGGATCTACCCTGGCATATATCCAAAAGTGCCAGTAACAATAAGCAAGGTAAGGTCTAGAATCGTCACTTTGACACTTCTTTCTTAGATAAACATCAAGACGCAGTTGCATTTGAGGACCAGGTAAGAGTTGCTATGCATGGTGAGTATATTTCTCAAGTTGGGTTAAATAACTCCTTTTGCGAATTCTCGAGTAGCGAAATTCAAAAGAACAACCACTATAATAATATTATCGTCGATTATATCATTGGAGTCAAAATGAGTTATCCTTGCACCTTAGGTGTCTGCAAGATTGTTCACATTTTCAGTATGTAGTCAGTCACATAAAGCATACTGACGAGAAAAATAATATAGTACGAATTATGTCATTGTTAATCTTGTATTACCATTTCGGACAAGAGTTTTTGAGTGAGACAAAGTTCTTATTGAGAAAGGATGTTTATTTCAAGAGCTTTAATACCTATATACAATTTAAATGAGATATCATACTATACTTTTCAAAACATATTGGGTCATTCTATGGATAGTTGGGTCTGATTATTTTTAAATTTGTTTTTATCGTGTAATGACTAAGGTGTATGGTAAGGTTTATACAAAAAGGCGAAAAGAACTGACAGGTGTAAACTCACGGTATTGTCGTCTCAAGCAGAAATGTGACTAGTTTTCATGCGTAACTGACCATCTTGTACACCGTTTGCAAAGCTTAACAAGCAGTAAAACTACATTTGTGCTCAGTATATGCACAACTTATTGGTAGCTAAAATATTAGATATCTCTCTTATTATTGCAAGCGTCATATATAATATTAATACATATCAAACTCAAATTATTTAAGGAATTGAACAGAAAAGACAGTATGAAATATATCGTATATGATTGCTTATAACTGCCTCGGTCTTTCCTACTAGGAATAAAACTGCATCTAACAATCGTCGATCATTTTCGGAGAGAGAAATTTTAAAAAGAAATTTATTCTGATGAGCGAAATCAAATCCATTCTTTTGTTAGCATAAAATTGAAGGCACCAATATTATTTTTGAGTCCTACAATGATAATCCGAAATTATCAGTATGCCAACATGGTCGGGTTTCCACGATATTTAGTGCGATATCAAAGGTAGTTAGTTGGTAAAACAGAAACAAAATATCAATTGTAGCTGAGCTTACTGTTTATAGCAGATGGTGTACACAAATATGTTAGGAAAAATGATACCAAGCAAACAGACGGTTTGAAATAATGTTTGCAATAAAAAAAACTTTCAAATAAACCAATAA
>JAEAOA010001166.1:0-31659 GCA_016746295.1 Potamilus streckersoni
AAAGCCCAACCCAGCACGCACACAAACAGACCACACTTCAAAAACAAACCAAGAGACTATGCAGAACTAACCACCTCCCCACTGCTGTCTCAAAACCCCAACCTTGGTATGGACAAACGATTAGCGATGAAGATGAACAGTCCGGGCCGCGCGGCCAACTGTTCAAAACGAAAAGCCTACAACCTATGTCTTCAATTTGGCTCTGAAGAAACACGGCCCTTACAAGATTCTTTGGCAAGGCGGTCAAAATTACACAACCATCCAAACCAAAGCGCTGATAAATTTATTAAATAGGCGGCACACGCCTAAAGATTGGTAATTTTTGAGAACATTATAAGTACGCCAAGTACGCAAAATTCCAATTACAATCATTTATTCCAAATCCACAACTCAGGATCATTAGGCCAATTGCACAGGTGGCTCACACAACATTGATATAGGGATACCAATAGGAAAAACTGGTATATATTTGATAAAAAAATCCACCCAACGGAAATAAAGTTGGGTGGATAATAACTTGGGGGCATTGGTGGGGCGGGAGTCGCGGTCCGAGTAGGAGAGTAGTTTGCGGTTTCTGCCATTTTTTCGGTTAGAGTCAGGTGAGAATATAAACGATACTATAAGGGTCTTTTTTGAGGTCCCTGATCTCTAGGGGTCAGGAAAAGGCCTAGCACCAAAGGCCAAGCGCCCTCCAGGGGGGACCACAGACCACGCCCTGGACTGTGGCATACTCCCCAGTGGGACTGCAGTCCATGCCCGGGACTGTAAGCAGTCGTATAAGCCTCATGGCAGCAAGCGACTTAAACGAGACATACATACATACATGCATACATACATACATACATACATACATACATACATACATACATACATACATACATACATACATACATACATACATACATACATACATACATACATACATACATACATACATACGGCAGAGGATTCTCGATTCGACCGTCGAACAGAACGGACGTGTTTTCAGCTCCCGGACTTAAGGATAATATTGGATGATTCTTTCACACTAAAGGATACTGCACTAGAAAGCTAAGGTAAAGTAAAATCTACTTAAAATCTACTTAAACTACTAATTGATAAAATCTATTACAAATCTAATTTACGTCATAAATATAAATTAATCGTAGTTACAAAATCCACAATGTACGAATTATTCAAGCCAACTAGTACTGAAATTATCAACCCAAACAACTATATTTACTACTAACGATGTAAATATACCCTCCTTTACAAATTTACAAATTTTTTAACATTACAGATAAAAATCAAAACTATTAAATAAAAAATTCCTTTATTCCTTTGTTCTTACGGAAAATTCATTTGTTCCTTTGTTCTTACGGAAACAAACACGTGGGCAGCCAAAATATATACTGAACAGTGGTACTACTCCACCACATTCACCTCAAACAATATATTAGAAATACTTAATCGTACAACCCTTACAAGAATATTCAGTTAAGGTTTTTTTTGTTTTTTGTTTATTAAAAAAATAATTAAAAAATATATACATAATATAAACAGACAAAATGTAGACTGAACAGTGGTACTACTCCACCACATCAACCTCAAACAACATATTAGAAATATTTAATCATATAACCCGTACATGAATATTCAGGAAAGGTTTAAGGAAAATAAATTTAATTAAAAATATATACATAATATAAACAGCTAAAATATAGACTGAATAGTAGTACTACGTCACGACAATAAACCTCAAACAATATATTAGAAATACTTAATCATACATCCCCTACATGAATATTCATTTAAAAGGTTTCTGGAAAATAAATTTAAAAAATAAATAATAATAATAATAATAATAATAATAATAATAATAATAATAATAATAATAATAATAATAATAATAATAATAATAATAATAATAATAATAATAATAATAATAAACTCCAACCGACAGCAAATGCCCCTTTCAACATACCGGGCTAATAATATACCAACTTACAAATCAGGAAATACGAAATACATAAGCCCCTAAACTAAGACTACATCTGATTGGCCGAATATAGCCGCACTCTAAACCGCAAAAGAACATGCAATCTTAAACTAAAAGAAGGATTGAAAACCAAAATCTATGCCAACCAATCAAAATCTAGCTCTCGAATGACGTAAATAGAAACATCTGTGGCCCAAACGCTCCACATAACTATTAATAAGTACACACTTTTTTTCAAATTAAAGAGACAAATTACGATAAAACTTAATCATCCAATATTATTCAGTAAATAATACGATATAAAGAAGAAAAGACTGAAAACCACACAGGGAGGAGAGGGAAGGAAAACAACAAGATAGCTGAATCACACCTACCGAAAATACTTAATAATTTCAAATAAAGGGAATCAATAAGCCGGTATCGAAACCCTAATAACCCATCCCCGCATACAAACACCAACATTCTCGCAAACACCAAACCTGGTCCATAACATAAAACAGGCGCTAGGACTCATACTAGCACAAGCCTGGGTGGATCCTGAAACCTATAAGCACTGTATAGGCTAAGATTCCCACCATGACCAGAACATGTAGGTCAAGACCGATAACTATGGGCAAAATCAGGAACCTCCCCACTGATATCCCTAACTACCAGGAGCGGAGTAGACCGATTGGCCGAACAAGCGTAAAATCTACTCCACGAGGAGTAGAAATAATAAAATGTACCGACCGAATGCCAGTTATTAGACTTGAAGGCACTATCAAGTCAAGCGGGGTCTTGGACCTGACCAAGACCCAAATTAAAAAATAATCCCCATAGTCGTTCTAATGATAGGGGGATTAAATGAAAAGATTGCATAACATCATGTCCAACCAATATACTGGAAGCTCTACCAGTCTATGTCCGTAGCGGAGAATTGGAGCCGACCAATTCTCAAATATGGAAAGGTAATGGGATCCAGTTAGCGGGGTCTTGGATCCGACCATGACCCAAAGTAAACACTAATCCCCATAGTCGTTTGAACTATCGGGGGATTAAATGAAAAGATTACATAACATCATGTACAACCAATATACTGGAAGCTCTACCAGTATATGTCCGAAGCGGAGAATTAGATCCGACCAATTCTCAAACGTAAAAGGCAGTGGGATACAGTCAGCTCCTACTGTATACAACGAAGGATGGAAGTAACCACAATAGGAACAAGATGGCGGTATCAACAGATAAACAAAGGGATGATACGGGTCCGTCCCAAATCCGACAACCCAAGGAAGCAGTACCAACACTACCCTGAGGGTAGTATGAAAAGATTACTAATTTTCATTGCCAATAAAGAAAAGTACGAAATTGCCTTCAAATCAAAAAGGGATAGTTAGACAGCTCCAGCTAACATCCCGAAAGCCCAACCCAGCACGCACACAAACAGACCACACTTCAAAAACAAACCAAGAGACTATGCAGAACTAACCACCTCCCCACTGCTGTCTCAAAACCCCAACCTTGGTATGGACAAACGATTAGCGATGAAGATGAACAGTCCGGGCCGCGCGGCCAACTGTTCAAAACGAAAAGCCTACAACCTATGTCTTCAATTTGGCTCTGAAGAAACACGGCCCTTACAAGATTCTTTGGCAAGGCGGTCAAAATTACACAACCATCCAAACCAAAGCGCTGATAAATTTATTAAATAGGCGGCACACGCCTAAAGATTGGTAATTTTTGAGAACATTATAAGTACGCCAAGTACGCAAAATTCCAATTACAATCATTTATTCCAAATCCACAACTCAGGATCATTAGGCCAATTGCACAGGTGGCTCACACAACATTGATATAGGGATACCAATAGGAAAAACTGGTATATATTTGATAAAAAAATCCACCCAACGGAAATAAAATCGGGTGGATAATAACTTGGGAACATTGGTGCGGCGGGAGTCGCGGTCCGAGTAGGAGAGTAGTTTGCGGTTTCTGCCATTTTTTCGGTTAGAGTCAGGTGAGAATATAAACGATACTATAAGATCTTATTTTGAGGTCCCTGATCTCTAGGGGTCAGGAAAAGGCCTAGCACCAAAGGCCAAGCGCCCTCCAGGGGGGACCATAGACCACGCCCTGGACTGTGGCACACTCCCCAGAGGGACTGCAGTCCATGCCCGGGACTGTAAGCAGTCGTATAAGCCTCATGGCAGCAAGCGACTTAAACGAGACATACATACATACATACATACATACATACATACATACATACATACATACATACATACATACATACATACATACATACATACATACATACATACATACATACATACATACATACAAACATATGTCAATTATTTGTTGTGGTTCAGAGACAAGATCGACGTAGCAATCAGGAACAAAAAATGGAGTATTTGATAATGCTAATGTTAGTCGAATAAACGGACTGTCACACAACGTCCGCTTCGCAATTTTCCTCGTTTAATTACTTTGATATAATGCTAGGATAGCAATAGAAGACATGCACTGTATGATATTGGTCATAGCTAGAGTTCCATGAACAGAGAGCATGCAAGTGACAGTGTTACATATATGTTATTAAATTGCTTGTAAGGTTTAAAATTCTTGTTATTTAATTTTTGTTTCATTGTATTTAATTGCAATGAATATTTTTCTCGGATTTGGGATTATGTTAATAGTAGTGAGATGTAATTTTAGCACAAATTTTGTTTATTTAAGACGACATAGTAATACGTGAGAATTGACATTGAGTTCATCTTACCTTGGTAACAAATCAACAGGAAGTTAAAATGATTTGTCAGCATCACGGACATACATTCTTCGCATGATTTATGTTTGTAAACAACCTTTTTATGATTGTTTTTTTAGTGGAGTGACATTGGTCTACGTGTGAATTCTAGCGTAATAAGACACCACATGACCAATCTCGCGAGATTTGAAATGATGTCTTTAGTGTGTGACAAATTGGCGGCGTGCAAACCACACCAACCTCTTTCACTACGGTTCGTTGCTAGGGAATGACCTCCGCGGTGTAGTTTTCCCAGTGTGGATAAATAGAAAGAAGAATGCAGATCACTGAACAAGTATATTGAATAAAATAAACACGACAAGCCCCCTTTCAATGAACAAATATAAAATTTAATCAGTTTATCAACAGAATTTAAAATGAAAAGAAATCAATGACTTGGTTACAAAAGAAGGAAATATGGTACTAACATGTACTCAAACAAAAAGACAATACAAATTTCTTTAAATGTAAAATTACTTTCAACGTTAATATACTTTCTTCATTGCCAATGAGATGTGACCTTTGAGTGCAACGATGAGAGACTTCATCACCTACTTTATGCGGACATCAAGACTTCCGTTCGTCCCTGCTCTGTCGATCTTTGTCTAGCTTTTTCGTCTTGGACTCTTGTCCGTCGAACTCTGACTTAACAATCGTCTCTGGACTTAGATTTCTGCGTAGAACTTGTTCTGGTCCCGTGATTGTTCAGGGATTTCTCATGTGAATCCAGGAAAGCTGTTTCCTTTTGCCGTTTCTTTATTCGTTTCCACGAACCTCACGTATAGTCCGTCTCCTAACTGAGACAACTATCTGGCCCCTTACTCTATAATGAAAACGTACTTTTTACGAATTCGGAATGTAGAGTTTGCCTACTCACTGAGTCAAAACTCCCGCTTTACTGCCAAATCACGAGATAACGTCTTACACACTCTTCCCGGTGTCTCGACCACTCTTTTTCCAAGTAAGATTGAAGACTCAAGAATTTTCCTAAAGTAAAACCTTTAATTTCTTACAGAGTTACGCCCATAAATCCATATTAACCAATCGGAATAGACTGTTTCCTAAACCTGTTCCGTAGAAGTTTTGGATTGACAAGACAACTAAACAACTAACCATGCCGTAATTAATCATTACTTTGAACAATCATCAATAGCCAGCTCCCGCCCTATAACCCGTCGATTTTGGGAAAGGGTCTTATGTTATTCTCTTGTACCATAGCATCTGACTCGGTCATGTTACGTCGGCTAGAACGAATTCCCTTTTGACGCTCAGAGATGAAATGAAAATAATCATCTATCCTTAGCCCTTTCTACTTTAATTAAGTTAACTTTGATACACTTTCTTTAACCAAAGCTTCTAAGAGTTTTCAAAATTCGACACATCACATATACCCTCCTAAAAGAGTAAAATCTGGGATTTTGCTCATCGAATTTTGATGTTACAGTTTAATTTAATGTTTACATGTCCAGGAGTGACCCCTTCACCTCAGACTCAAGTAACCGACTCATGCAATCTGCCCCCACATTTGAGTTTCCACGAATGTAACGTAGCTGGACTTTATATTGTTGTAGAAACAATGACCACCTCATTAAATGCCCATTAGTCAATTTAGCCTGTGCAAGATACGCTAAAGGTTGATGATCGGTTTCTAGAATAACTTTTGCCCATACAGATAACGCTGAAATTTATGAATACAAAGACTATCGCTAGGCATTTCTTCTCAGTTACTGAATAATTACGCTCAGCGGTATTAAGTTTCCTAGTCGCGTATGCCACATGAAATAAGTCCCCATCATGTTCTTGCAGTAAAACTGCACCAAGACCTCTGTCAGAAGCGTCTGTACGTAACACAAAGTCCTTTGTCACGTCTGGTAGCTTAACAATGGCGTCTGACGTCAGTCTATCTTTCATCTTTTCCTCCAGTATCTTCATTCTAAACTTCTCCAAATCCTTCATACCTCAACGGACAACTAGAAAGTACTTCCGCCACTCCTCCGTTGTCGTCGAGTTCTTCCGTCACAACTGTAGCAACCACGAACTCAGTAGGTGACTCTCTTTCTCGGTAGCGTTTAAGTAGGTTAACGTGGTACAGCTTCTCTTTATCGCCCACCCTGATGCGATAATTCTGTCCACCCTTCTTCTCCGTTACAACGAACGGTCCTCTCCAAGACACTTGGAGTTTGTTATGTTCTAATGGCAACAACAACAACACCTTGTCGCCTACCTCAAACTTACGTTCTTTCGCCTTCTTGTTGTAGAATTTGGCCTGAGATTTTTCTGGGCTAAGTTACAAACTTCCTCCAGTTTATTACGGAGGTCAACAACGTACTGATATGTTGTTCTTACCTCTTCGGATGCTTTCTCATCCGTCCACAACTGCTTCAATACAGCCATGGGTCCTCTCACTGTCCTCCCATAAACTAGCTCGAACGGCGAAAATCCAAGACTAGCTTGGGGTACTTCGCGGTACGCAAAAGGTATCGCGGGAAGATATCGATCCCAATCCCTAAGTCGATTCTCGCATAACTTTTTTAGAGCTTGTTTCAATGTCCCATTGAAACGCTCCACAAGACCGTTACACTGTGGGTGATAAGGGGTAGTAGTCAGGTGCCTGATAGAAAGTAACTGATTTACATCCTCCATCACCTGGCTAACAAACTGCGTCCCTTGGTCAGTTAATATTTCGTCTGGTACACCAATTCTAGACCAGAACCCTAACAACGCTTCAGCTACCGTAACTGAATCGATGTTCCTTAAAGCAACGGCCTACGGGTATCGGGTAGCATAATCGACAATCGTTAGCACATAACGATTGCCACTTTCCGCTGCGGACTTTATCGGACCTATCAAATCCATAGCCACCCGTGATAAATGTTCATCAATCAGAGGGGTAGCTCCTAGCGGCACTGGGCGATGTGAGGTCTTAGGTGCCACTCGATGACACTTGTCACACGACAGACAAAACCTCCTTACATCACCACACACACCTGGCCAATAGAACTCCCTAACTAACCTATCTCGTGTCTTAGCCACACCCATGTGACTACCTAGTAAACCTTCTTGTGCAAGCCTAAGTTCTTCATCCCGCTTAGACCGTGGTACAATTACCTGCTTATACCTCTCGGTCTCCTTTCGAGCGTATCGGTACAAGATACCTCGCTTCAGTGCGAACTCTACCTCACCGTCGGGTAAGTTCCGCACTGACTTGTCCTTTGCATACCCGCGTATCTTATTAAGGGTAGAATCTTCCTCTTGAGGTCTCCTTAATTCGCCAGGTAGCAAATTATCTATGGGCGAAGTCGAGGGTTTCAACGATTTCGGCCCTGACCTTCGTCTCATAGACCTAGTCTCTACAGACCCAACGTGTACAGGTGTACACGTCATAGGATTAGGTTGTGGCTATACATACCTACATCCTAAAATAATATCATGCGACAAGCCTGACAAGCACGCTGCTTTAATTCGTCCTTTCACATAGGGCGAATCAAGATTGATATAAACAACTGGAAGGGAATCTCTACTCTTATTTGCAAATTGTACCTCTACAGTCTCACCTGTATAATCAGTAGGTTTAACAAACTTGCTGTCCACCAAAGCTGGATAACTACAGCCGGTGTCGTACAACACAGAAACCTCTACGCTATTTACCGTAGCTGTTGCTGTATTGGACCACTCTAATAGATTACTCTGTTTACTAGTATCTGGGGTCACTACATTTACAGTGGGACGGTATCTTCTACAGTTTTTAAGAATATGGCTGGGTTTGTTGCAGCCATAACACACAACTTCCTCTTTCTTACCAGAGGTTATCTTGTCCATCCCTTGGGACTTACCTGAGCCCCGGGACTGATCACGGCTGGGATTGTCAGCCCCTGGCTTTCCCCCATTTTGAACATTCCGCCTGATAGGTGTTAAACCATTACCTCTCCTGAACTCTGGGACGCTGGTTCGATCCCTGCCACCCCATGTGGTTGGATGAGAGTGTGCAGCTTCATATCGCTCGGCCATTACACTAATATCTTCTAAGGTCGCGAAATCACGCTCCACCAAAAATACTATTAGGTCTTTACGGTATGTGCTGAGGACATGTTCCTTTAGAATTTCTTCCCGTATGCCTTCGTATGAAAGTTCGGCTCCGGACATTTTAATCCACTTATCGAAAAGTACGCGTACACGATTATGAAATTGCGCGTGAGTCTCTGTGGTTTTTATAGATGACTCTCTGAAGAGTTTACGGAAACTTTCAGCTGTCAGCTCATAGTGCCGTAGTAATGCTTTCTTGAGAGCTTCATAATCATCTATTTCAGCGGGTGCCAAATTATGATAAACCTCCTTGGCAGCGCCTTGCAAAAATGCCGAAATATTAATAGCCCACTGTTCTTTGGGTATATGATGTATTAAAGCTAACTTTTCAAACTGGGTTAAAAAGTTGTCAATAATTTCCTCCTTGTCGTTAAACATAGGCATGGTTATCTGGACGGTACGACTATTCTCAGTTCTTCTGCTCGAGGGTCCTAACTGTACGTTCAGTTCTTCGCCCCTCCTAGACTCCACTTCGATCCTTAGTCTTTCCATGGCTAACATATGTTCTCTCTCTTATTCCTTTCCTCGGCCTTCAATTTCTCACTCTCGGCTTGCAGTCGAGTTAACTCAAGTTCTTTTTCTCTTTCAGCCTGCAGTCTGGCTACCTCAAATTCTTTTTCTCTTTCCTTCTCGGCTGCCTCTCTTTCCTTCTCTCTCTCTCTCTTTCTCTCTCTCTCTCTCTGTCTCTGTCTCTCTCTCTCTCTCTCCTCTCTCTCTGTCTGTCTCTCTCTCTCTCTGTCTCTCTCTCTCTCTCTCTCTCTCTCTCTCTCTCTCTCTCTCTCTCTCGGCTGCTTCTCTTTCCTTCTCTCTTTCGGCTGCTTCTCTTTCCTTCTCTCTTTCGGCTGCTTGCTGTCCTTTGTACTCTTTGAGACTACGCTCTACAAATTCCGATAACTGTGTCCCTTCATAACCTAATTCTTCGGATACAAGAACTTTGAATTCTCGCGCAAGTTGCCGTAATGTTGCCATTCTTGTCTACCTGTCTTGTCGCTAACTCACCTAGATTAGTATCACTAACCTGTTTTCTGCCTTCCAGAAAACAACTTCCATATGAATATCAACGAATATTCTAATTCAGTAAAGTCTTACCTACAGACGTACTTAAAAATCACACAAGTAATTTAAACGGCTTTCGGGCAATACCAGACTATAAATTCTCCCTAAATTCGTATCGTCTGCAACACATGTGCAAATTACCCTGGAAATACTTCCTTAATGATCTCTTCTCGCAAAAGTACTAAGGCAAAATATTTATGGGTTACTTAGATACGGACAACCAACCACGCTTCAGCAATTTCAGGTACGGAATCCTAATTTCTTACAATGTCATGCAACGTTTAAGAAATTCACAAATCATGCATAATTTCAAACATGTAAGAATAGGTGTTGACTCAATTCACACTCGTGGTTTCTTATTTTCAATAAATACAAATCTATCAATGATACTGTGTTGTATTTCTTTCAATATATGCTCAGATCTGCTTTTTTCCACTGTTCAAATATCCCGGAACGAGGCTCCCAATTATGTGACAAATTGGCGGCGTGCAAACCACACCAGCCTCTTTCACTACGGTTTGTTGCTAGGGAATAACCTCCGCGGTGTAGTTTACCCAGGTTGGATAGATAGAAAGAAGAATACAGATCACTGAACAAGTATATTGAATAAAATAAACACGACGAGCCCCCTTTCAATGAACAAATATAAAATTTAATCAGTTTATCAACAGAATTTAAAATGAAAAGAAATCAATGACTTGGTTACAAAAGAAGGAAATATGGTACTAACATGTACTCAAATAAAAAGACAATACAAATTTCTTTAAATGTAAAATTACTTTTAACGTTAATATACTTTCTTCAATGCCAATGAGATGTGACCTTTGAGTGCAACGATGAGAGACTTCATCACCTATTTATGCGGATATCAAGACTTCCGTTCGTCCCTGCTCTGTCGATCTTTGTCTAGCTTTTTCGTCTTGGACTCTTGTCCGTCGAACTCTGACTTAACAATCGTCTCTGGACTTAGATTTCTGCGTAGAACTTGTTCTGGTCCCGTGATTGTTCAGGGATTTCTCATGTGAATCCAGGAAAGCTGTTTCCTTTTGCCGTTTCTTTATTCGTTTCCATGAACCTCACGTATAGTCCGTCTCCTAACTGAGACAACTATCTGGCCCCTTACTCTATAATGAAAACGTACTTTTTACGAATTCGGAATGTAGAGTTTGCCTACTCGCTGAGTCAAAACTCCCGCTTTACTGCCAAATCACGAGATAACGTCTTACACACTCTTCCCGGAGAGTCGACCACTCTTTTTCCAAGTAAGATTGAAGACTCAAGAATTTTCCTAAAGTAAAACCTTTAATTTCTTACAGAGTTACGCCCATAAATCCATATTAACCAATCGGAATAGACTGTTTCCTAAACCTGTTCCGTAGAATTTTTGGATTGACAAGACAACTAAACAACTAACCATGCCGTAATTAATCATTACTTTGAACAATCATCAATAGCCAGCTCCCGCCCTATAACCCGTCGATTTTGGGAAAGGGTCTTATGTTATTCTCTTGTACCATAGCATCTGACTCGGTCATGTTACGTCGGCTAGAACGAATTCGCTTTGTACGTTCAGAGATGAAATGAAAATAATCATCTATCTCTAGCCCTTTCTACTTTAATTAAGTTGACTTTGATACACTTTCTTTAACCAAAGCTTCTAAGAGTTTTCAAAATTTGACACATCACATAGTGTAAATACGCTTCTTAATATTGATTTGGCCAGAGTCATTTATATCCTTGAAGAAACAAGGTGTATTTATGTATTTATTTGAAATTTATTGCCAGAATATTTTATTCATCGTCTGATTATTGGATTCAATAATTTATTTTCCTGGACACTCAACAGGTTGACTTTCTTATAGAAATTCTGAAAGATATTCAAGGAAATTAATTCTGGAATTATTAGGAAACAAAGACTGTGATTCAGGTAAGGAATTATTGTTATTCATACATTGGACTACGTCGGACGTCATCGACATCCATATTAATACGTCGCCAGGACTCAAACATTATTCTTATAGGATTATTTAGTGATAGGACCTGTCTTTTTTTAAAATCATATTTGGATTATATTCACAGACTGTAAGTCCTATTTACAAATTTTTTCATTGTTGTCTATAGAAATAAATTATACAAAGCCTGATGGCTTTAATTCTTTTCTTTGTTTCTGAGTACAAATTTGTCTTCTTTAGCGGTAACCAGAATAGTAGTAAATATAGTACATCTATGCATCTTGATTTTCCTAAAAAGTTGCTTAGTTCTGCAAATCCGAATGGCATGATTCACGTCATGAACAACTTGATACCCACCGAAACTGTACTGTTATTTTCGACGACATTTCCAACTGAAATCATATTCTTTTTACTGCACTGAACCGATCGAATGAACCCAGTCCATTATGAGCAAGCTAGAAGCAGAACTGAGTTGGATCAACAGAAAAATAAATTTTAGCCATTCGGATAAAATGGAAATGTTTCTTCAATGCACATTCATTGAAAATATGACTAAATTTCAATTTTAAGTAGACCAAACCAAGAATCTTATTTAATTCAAATGCGCGACGAGGTTCAAAGGTTGCTGGGCGGTGTTATGTGCACATCAATATTGTTATTGTGTATCGATGAATCTACGGTTGTGTATTTATTCTGAAATACATCATAAATTTAATTATTATGTTTCTGGTAGTGTATTTCGTTCTTATTAGGCCTTAGGTTGGAAAACTACATGAATATATAACAAAAAGGTTACTGCATTAGTATGGGAAAATATGGATTAGTTTTTTTTCCCGGAGTAATGCTTCATTCGCATGTACGTGGAGTATTATGTAGAAATAATTCTTTCATATTTACCGACACAAATGCAGCAATATAAATACATATTCAAGACTAAAAATCAACCACATCTTATGTTTAACGAATGTCGAGGGCTTTCAATACTTTGTTTTCAGGTCAGCGGAAATATCAGGGCGTTGTTCCTTAAGTTCCCTGAGATCGGCTAGCAGAAAAGCTTTGACGCGATCTCTGCAAGTTCTTCATAGTCCGGTCAGCGGAAAGGCCTTTAGGCAATCTCCTTAATTTTTTTGTGACATACTGTCACTCTTATAGTAGATATTTGACGTACTTTAATGACCTTTGGAAGTCTGCCAAACATAGCATATTTTCAATTCACTTCATAAGTTTGGTTCTGGTGGGTTTTTTTTGCCATTGAATGCGTAAATAGGCCATTGCCACTTGACCTCCACTAACATCATTTTGTTTGTCACAGCATATACACTTTCTTTTTATTGCATAAAATAAGGAAAAATATATTCTGGCTCAAATCTCCAAAGGTCAGGTAGATATCAGTCTAGTTAAGGCATGACTCATTTTATTATTATTATTATTATTATTATTATTATTATTATTATTATTATTATTATTATTATTATTATTATTATTATTATTATAAGTAGTAGTAGAAATTGCTGTATGAGTTTAGAATATTTACTGGAACAAAGGATCTGAATTTTGAATATTAATTTGATGCATCGGGATGAGTTTACCTGTATATGCGTCGCTTGATATTTACAATCAAGTAGCGAGACCTTACACAGCACATCGGGCTTCTTGTAAATTAAATAGTATAGGCTGTTTCAGGTTTGGTTACTTGAGTACCTCTAAGTTTATTAAATCTCAGCGTGCGGTCACAAAGAAATGACACGTGTTTGTGCTATCACGTCTCTCGACTGACACGCGTCGCATGGCCTGATTACATTTCGCTTTCGATTCTGACGAAATTGAAAGTAGGACTGTATTTATTGGCAGGAGAGATGTCAAGCTATCTACCGATGTTACACAGTGTGGACGACGAACAACAGTTTGACACACTGGGAAAATGTTTTTATATCATCAACTTTTGCATCCTTGGGTTTCATGTATGACTTGAAACAATTTTCACAGAAAAAGTGAATGCAAGGTAAATGCCGTGCTGTATTGAACGCTCCGAAACCAATAGGACAGCTCGGGCTCTCATCAACACAAATAGCTGGATCGGAAGTTACAATTATTCAGTGGCGTCCCTATAGCTGGCCATAGTACACAATTAATTTTACTATATGGTCTCTACATTTGTTTCTCAGTACTGAACTTTCCACTGTGTGACAATCAATACAAATCATATGTTAATCTAAAATACCTTCAAAGATGACTTTACGGTTTAGTTCTTGTCAAGGGTTGACCTGCATTTTTTTGAGAGGCTGAATTGTAAACAAAACACCAGGCAACGGAACACAGATTTCACTTCCAGATCATCACCATGACCTTATTACTCAATGTGCACTGTCGCCGAAATACACACAGACAACCACACCATAAGCTCACATTTTAAAGAATAATCAATTGCCTTTAAATCCTTATCAAGAATGCCAAAATCTGACTCTAGTATCACCACCAAATTTAGACCGGAAAAAGTGATCTAAAAATAGACTGGGACTACATTCGTGGGTACTGAACCGGATTTTATTAATTGTGTACTGATTCCTGAAAGGGTCAATGTTTTTGTCAAACTTTTATATTTGCATTTTATTTTGCATGCCACTACTGTTTCAACTTCATACATAAAGTCTTTTGAAATTTCCTTGCAAGCAAGACATGTGACAGCTGTCAGAAAGTGTGTAGTGCTGGTGTTCTATAGGGTGCAATTTGAGGTCCAATTGTTCTTAAGAAACCAAAACTAAATTTGCTATATCTTCCTTAATTATAGGAATTTTTCAATGCAGTAAAAACCTAATTGTAATACTTGATAAGGTCGGTCTGAAAATAGTCTTGAAATTAAAAAATATAGATATATTAAATTTTAATGGAAATTTAAATAAATATATAAATTTTAAAAACTTTTTATTTTACAAAAAATAAATTTTCGTACAAGTTATGACATTCAGTTTGACAAATTTAAGGCAGCAATGTTGATTAATGAATGGTCTTTAAAACAAATGGTAGTTTAGGTCTGTACAACTGATAATATTAATCCCAGGTGTACTGAAGCATGATAGCTCACAATGATTTTGACAGCAAATTGCAATATGCCTATCCAGATGCATATAGGTGTACATACTAAAGAAACAATGACAGGTACTATGTTCCACATTTATTGTTTCAGGTACTTGGACAGTTGTTTGTATAACTAATATCCCACTCAAATTTAAAGTTTTGATGGGACCACTACCATGTTTTATAGCAAATATGCATTCCATTTTAATGCAGATAACTACAAAAGTCAACAATACAATATGAAAATACAGTTTCACCTTACTGAAAAAAGATGCGAATCTCTCTCTCATGAAGATCTAAGCCATGTCTTTGAGATGCTGTATATCAGTGTACTGATATGAACTCATCTTGGTCACTTATAGCAGCACACTGCACATGTCCTTATAAGACCTTGCTATCACCATTGGACTACTGGAGAGCTTCCAAATTGATCCAACTCTAATACTTTGTTCCAGATACCAGACTAGACCTGAAAATATATAACATGTTTCACTTAATTCTAAGAAAAAGGAAGACGTAGGCAAATGAAGTTAAAATGTGTTTGATATGGTGATTTCAAAATAACATTCAGGTTGCAAATATGGTTAAAAAAGGTAAACTTGATAGAGTGACACTAAAAGATGTGAAGCAATGGGCATGTATTAAAGTGACAAATGCATCTTAAAAATAGATGAAGTTTCTACAAGCATATTTAGCCATTTACAGGTTAAATAACTAATCAGGTAGAGTATGTATCATAAAGTTTAAGGCAATGTTGGAACGGTGAGGTTTGATCATTGGTGCAAACATTGATACATACCAGTATAGTGGAAAGTCAAATGACAATGTACCAAATTAAAATTTATTACTATATGAAATCCTATTCATGAAGGAAAAACAATTTTAAATATTGTGAGTGAATTTAGCAAAATGTGGCCACACAGATCAACTATAGGTACCAATAGATCCTATATCATCAACTAAATGTGAAATTTTCATCCCGAAAACTTGTAAACAAGGATGGATATTTGCATGTGTGGGACATATGCAATGTACTTGTTAAAATCACATGTGCAAACATGATTCAAATAATCTGTTTGAATATTTTTAGTCTATTTTTAAGAGTCTTGGCTACCAAGTTATTAAGTTCAATGATTCAATGATTCAATGGAATCAAATATCAGCTGATGCTGCAATACCGCCTTCTGTCAAAGTACTAAATTGAAATGTGTTACCATATAGAGGCATATTCATGATGAAAATAACATCTTGGGATATTTTAAGTGCACACAGTCAAAACTGAGACTTACAGATTCACTATAGGTACCATGTCAGCCTAACAATGTCAACTTTTGATTCCAAACATTACAAAATATATGCATATTTGTTTATGTCAGCTATGTAACCATGTTAGGATCAGTTGTAGAAAGTTAAATTCAAATAATCTGTTTGAATATTACTTATGTAATCTTTAAAGTGTCAGATAACAAATATATTTAGTCATTAATAATGCATAAAGCAAAATGGATCATGAGAATTCCCATAATATCATCTGGGCTACAATGTCGCACTACATCAATCAACATCTTAAAGAAACTGAACAATAAAATGGAATGCATTCTGTGTTCAACTTACATCATTTTGCTGTTTTCTTACATGCAATGGTAAATATACCTGGGTAAAGTATATTTTACCCCTCTGACCTGTATTTCATTCTCTGACAGCTTAATATGATTTTGTAGAGAACTTGAACAGGTTCTAGTATAAAGTCTTCATCTCTGTCCTCTCACTAAATACCCTATAACTATGGTTATAAACAATTACTGATAGCTATACAAGCAGATATGTGTTACTCAGGAAGTCACCCCATCATAAACAGATAAATTAACTGTTTGAACCCCAAATAAATAGTTTTAATGACCTAAAGGTACAAAGCAAAATAGAATTTTGTCTTCATGTATTTTAAATGAGGGTCTCATTTTGACTAATAAAGATATTTTCTCTGATCAAATTTGACAAATATCCATCATTTGAGCTTGTATATGGTGTAGGAGTATATATATGCTGATATCATTTAATATCATTCCCAAAAAATATTATATATGTGTATACTTGGTGGAAATTTTTTATTTTTTAATTGTTTTTATAAATTTCATTTTAATGTTTTAAAATTAAATTATTTTTTTACTTTTAATTTCATTTTTATATTTTTAAAGTCAATATACATAACATATTAAAATTTCATGTATATGTCATTAATAATAAAAAACTTATATCAGTTTCAAGTTTTTACTGACAGGCCATAGTACACAATTAATTTTACTATATGGTCTCTACATTTGTTTCTCAGTACTGAACTTTCCACTGTGTGACAATCAATACAAATCATATGTTAATCTAAAATACCTTCAAAGATGACTTTACGGTTTAGTTCTTGTCAAGGGTTGACCTGCATTTTTTTGAGAGGCTGAATTGTAAACAAAACACCAGGCAACGGAACACAGATTTCACTTCCGGATCATCACCATGACCTTATTACTCAATGTGCACTGTCGCCGAAATACACACAGACAACCACACCATAAGCTCACATTTTAAAGAATAATCAATTGCCTTTAAATCCTTACCAAGAATGCCAAAATCTAACTCTAGTATCACCACCAAATTTAGACCGGAAAAAGTGATCTAAAAATAGACTGGGACTACATTCGTGGGTACTGAACCAGATTTTATTAATTGTGTACTGATTCCAGCTGTGTGGGGTTCTGACCGCACCGGCTGAAATCATCAGAGGGGGTGATACCAATATGACTGTCTATAAAAGTTTAGAATTTTTGTGTGGGAAGGGGTCCATGGGGTGATACCGTCAGGTACCCCACATGACTGTCTTTAAAAGATTTGAATTTTTGTGCAGGAAGGTTGTCTATGGGGTGACACCATGAGTTACTGCACTGGGTGACACCAACCCAAGTGACGCCACTGTATTAATGCAGTTTTCAAAGAAATATAATAGGAAAATGACAATACAATGTTTAAGTCATTGAATTAGATTAGCGTTTATGTACATTTTAAATCCACACCTTGCCGTTCTATCTGGAATCAGTACACAATTAATAAAATCCGGTTCAGTACCCACGAATGTAGTCCCTGTCTATTTTTAGATCATTTTTTCCGGTCTAAATTTGGTGGTGATACTAGAGTTAGATTTTGGCATTCTTGGTAAGGATTTAAAGGCAATTGATTATTCTTTAAAATGTGAGCTTATGGTGTGGTTGTCTGTGTGTATTTCGGCGACATTGCACATTGAGTAATAAGGTCATGGTGATGATCCGGAAGTGAAATCTGTATTCCGTTGCCTGGTATTTTGTTTACAATTCAGCCTCTCAAAAAATGCAGGTCAACCCTTGACAAGAACTAAACCGTAAAGTCATCTTTGAAGGTATTTTAGATTAACATATGATTTGTATTGATTGTCACACAGTGGAAAGTTCAGTACTGAGAAACAAATGTAGAGACCATATAGTAAAATTAATTGTGTACTATGGCCTGTCAGTAGAAACTTGAAACTGATATAAATTTTTTATTATTAATGACATATACATGAAATTTTAATGTTATGTATATTGACTTTAAAAATATAAAAATGAAGTTAAAAGTAAAAAGATAATTTTAATTTTAAAAATCTAAATGAAATTTAAAAAAAACAATTAAAAAATAAAAAATATCCACCAAGTATACACATATATAATATTTTTTTGGGAATGATATTAAATGATATCAGCATATATATACTCCTACACCATATACAAGCTCAAATGATGGATATTTGTCAAATTTGATCAGAGAAAATATCTTTATTAGTCAAAATGAGACCCTCATTTAAAATACATGAAGACAAAATTCTATTTTGCTTTGTACCTTTAGGTCTTTGAAACTATTTATTTGGGGTTCAAACAGTTAATTTATCTGTTTATGATGGGGTGACTTCCTGAGTAACACATATCTGCTTGTATAGCTATCAGTAATTGTTTATAACCATAGTTATAGGGTATTTAGTGAGAGGACAGAGATGAAGACTTTATACTAGAACCTGTTCAAGTTCTCTATAAAATCATATTAAGCTGTCAGAGAATGAAATACAGGTCAGAGGGGTAAAATATACTTTACCCAGGTATATTTACCATTGCATGTAAGAAAACAGCAAAATGATGTAAGTTGAACACAGAATGCATTCCATTTTATTGTTCAGTTTCTTTAAGATGTTGATTGATGTAGTGCGACATTGTAGCCCAGATGATATTATGGGAATTCTCATGATCCATTTTGCTTTATGCATTATTAATGACTAATAATATTTGTTATCTGACACTTTAAAGATTACATAAGTAATATTCAAATAGATTATTTGAATTTAACTTTCTACAACTGATCCTAACATGGTTACATAGCTGACATGAACAAATATGCATATATTTTGTAATGTTTGGAATCAAAAGTTGACATAGTTAGGCTGACATGGTACCTATAGTGAATCTGTAAGGCTCAGTTTTGACTGTGTGCACTTAGAATATCCCAAGATGTTATTTTCATCATGAATATGCCTCTGTATGGTAACACATTTCAATTTAGTACTTTGACAGAAGGTGGTATTGCAGCATCAGCTGATATTTGATTCCATTGAATCATTGAATTTAATAACTTGGTAGCCAAGACTCTTAAAAATAAACTAAAAATATTCAAACAGATTATTTGAATCATGTTTGCACATGTGATTTTAACAAGTACATTGCATATGTCCCACACATGCAAATATCCATCCTTGTTTACAAGTTTTCGGGATGAAAATTTCACATTTAGTTGATGATATAGGATCTATTGGTACCTATAGTTGATCTGTGTGGCTACATTTTGCTATATTCACTCACAATATCTAAAATTGTTTTTCCTTCATGAATAGGATTGCATATAGTAATAAATTTTAATTTGGTACATTGTCATTTGACTTTCCACTATACTGGTATGTATCAATGTTTGCACCCATGATCAAACCTCACCGCTCCAACATTGCCTTAAACTTTATGATGCATACTCTACCTGATTAGTTATTTAACCTGTCAATGGCTAAATATGCTTGCAGAAACTTCATCTATTTTTAAGATGCATTTGTCACTTTAATACATGCCCATTGCTTCACATCTTTGAGTGTCACTCTATCAAGTTTACCCTTTTTAACCATATTTGCAACCTGAATGTTATTTTGAAATCACCATATCTAACACATTTTAACTTCATTTGCCTACATCTTCCTTTTTTAGAATTAAGTGAAACATGTTATATATTTTCAGGTCTAGTCTGGTATCTGGAACAAAGTATTAGAATTGGATCAATTTGGAAGCTCTCCAGTAGTCCAATAGTGATAGCAAGGTCTCATAAGGACATGTGCAGTGTGCTGCTATAAGTGACCAAGATGAGTTCATATCAGTACACTGATATACAGCATCTCAAAGACATGGCTTAGATCTTCATAAGAGAGATTTGCATCTTTTTTCAGTAAGGTGAAACTGTATTTTCATATTGCATTGTAAACTTTTGTAGTTAACGGCATTAAAATGTAATGCATATTTGCTATAAAACATGGTAGTGGTCCCATCAAAACTTTAAATTTGAGTGGGATATTAGTTATACAAACAACTGTCCAAGTACCTAAAAAATAAATGTGGAACATAGTACCTATCATTGTTTCTTTAGTATGTACACCTATATGCATCTGTATAGACATATTGCAATTTGTTGTCAAAATCACTGTGAGCTATCATGCTTCAGTACCCCTGGGATTAATATTATCAGTTGTACAGACCTAAGCTACCATTTGTTTTAAAGACCATTCATTAATCAACATTGCTGCCTTAAATTTGTCAAACTGAATGTCATAACTTGTATGAAAATTTATTTTTTGTAAAATAAAAGTTTTTAAAATTTATATATTTATTTAAATTTCCATTAAAATTTAATATATCAATATTTTTTTAATTTCTAGACTTTTTTCAGACAGGCCTTATCAAGTATTACAATTAGGTTTTTACTGCATTGAAAAATTCCTATAATTAAGGAAGATATAGCAAATTTAGTTTTGGTTTCTTAAGAACAATTGGACCTCAAATTGCACCCTATAGAACACCAGTACTACACACTTTCTGACAGCTGTCACATGTCTTGCTTGCAAGGAAATTTCAAAAGACTTTATGTATGAAGTCGAAACATTAGTGGAATGCAAAATAAAATGCAAATATAAAAGTTTGACAAAAACATTGACCCTTTCAGGAATCAGTACACAATTAATAAAATCCGGTTCAGTACCCACGAATGTAGTCCCAGTCTATTTTTAGATCACTTTTTCCGGTCTAAATTTGGTGGTGATACTAGAGTTAGATTTTGGCATTCTTTGTAAGGATTTAAAGGCAATTGATTATTCTTTAAAATGTGAGCTTATGGTGTGGTTGTCTGTGTGTATTTCGGCGACAGTGCACATTGAGTAATAAGGTCATGGTGATGATCCGGAAGTGAAATCTGTATTCCGTTGCCTGGTATTTTGTTTACAATTCAGCCTCTCAAAAAATGCAGGTCAACCCTTGACAAGAACTAAACCGTAAAGTCATCTTTGAAGGTATTTTAGATTAACATATGATTTGTATTGATTGTCACACAGTGGAAAGTTCAGTACTGAGAAACAAATGTAGAGACCATATAGTAAAATTAATTGTGTACTATGGCCATCTTCCTTGTACAAGTGTAGACTGGTTCGTATTCGGTATTTACACGGGCACGTCGAAAACGCATTCAAAACGTATGTTTATAAACCAATTGTGTCAGTATTTACGATAATGATTGTGGCAGTTGTTAGAATGGCTCTGCGTGTGTGTAGGTTCGCAGAAGAAGAGAAAAGACTGGTTTGAAGATGGTGTCTATGTATGAGATGAAATCATCTTCGCTACATTTTTCCCTGTGTTATTAGTAAGATCTGAAGTAAGAAACAACATCTGTTTTAAGAATATATGTACCATATTGAATTCCGTACACGGAGAGTTGTATATGATATTTTACTCTTTTAATTTAAAACCCGAGTAATTATCATCGTTTCCGGAATGTTTTAGTTTCTATGGGTCCTCAACTTCGTTATTATTTTACCCCTACTCATTATTTAAAAATAACAAACAAATCCGTAAGGAATTGTGAACCGCCATCTCTATAGTGGTGTTCTAGAACGCTTGGCTCACTGATCATGTTGTTTTAACGAATATGTTTTTGAACTTGTGTTATTTTCTTATATCAAATGAGCTAGAGTTTTAGCAAATATGATTCGTCTCTTCATACAACTGCTTGAGAAAATGAAACAAAATGTCAGCCAGTTTCCTGAGGTAAATTTAATAGAAAGCAGGAAGAACAGCATGCATCTAACTTTATCTCGAACGAGCTCTCCCCTCAACCTTACCCTCTGTTGCCTCTGCCTATAATAATCAGACGCTAGCTATGATAACGGAGACAACTCCTGCATGCGTTTCCTCCCATCCATGATTGGAATAACCCACTATAGTGATAACAGGGTAGTTTTGATCACCTCTCTAGTTAAGAGACTTCCATAAGGTATCAGAGGCACATACATACATAGATACATACACATGCACGCACACACATTGCAGCTGTATTGCCTAGTGCTGCACCCAACTTTTAAAAGAGAAAATATCCTTGGCAAATCTGTATAACTCTTGCTTATTTCGAAATTACAAAATTTACTGTTTCAAATCTGAAAAAGTTTGGCTACTGAGCTCTATTTCACACACTCTGTTGTTGGCTTTTGCGGATTGATGAGCAAACGTGCCATATGGTTCTGTGAATAACAGCATCATTATCAACAACCATAATTGCCAGACGGTTCTGTCGTCGTCAGCAACATGAATAATAATAATAATAATAATAATAATAATAATAATAATAATAATAATAATAATAATAATAATAATAATAATAATAATAATAATATATTGGAGGTTATAATTCATGGATGGATTGAATAATAGGAATTTTGAAATAAATAAATATTCTAACTTTTATAAAGAAGTCATGACAAGACTCGCACATAAGACATACAGGAATGGAAACTATCCACACAGTAAAGCAAGTATCATATGCCAAGACTCGTGGATAAGAAATAAGACATGTACTAAATACATCATCTCATGCAGCATTGCGTAATATTATAAGTAATATAGTATAGATAATACATCATATGTGACACTGCAAACTACTTGAACATGATTTTAGAAATACATGTAATTCATTGTACGTATAACACGTTAGAAGTGACACCATCGGCAGATGCGCAAATCAGGCAATTATTACGCAGTGTCTTTCATGATCATTCGGATACTTTGACCAATTTGTAAGATTTAGGAACAACACATAATGAATGAAATATCACTGAGCACCAGAACATGACGTACAGTAAAACTTCGATTATCCGTCAGGGTGCGGGACCGAGACCATGACGGATATGAAAATAGATGAAGAATTCAACATGTACATTAAAAGTATTATACAATAGACCTGGTCATCAAAAAAGCTTAAAATCTACATATGTACATGTACCTGTTTTTAATAATTTGACGTACAATGTCCTGACTGTTTAGAGAGACTACGGTTAATCGAGTGCCGGATAATCGAAGTTCTAATGTATTACCTTCTTTACTGCATCATCTGTGTCATGTGAGTTATCTTTTAAAAAGGTTCACTAATATTTGCAATATATTTTAAATAAAACGAATGTTGATTACAAAGAATGATCCTTTAATAGTATTTCACGTCAGTAATTCAATATTATACCTAATTTATAGTAATATTATAACATTAATTGACGTTAAGAATTAGCATAATAATTGTTGAGGTATTTTCAAAAAGTTACAAGTATGACAACTGGACCATTTATTGCTGAATTGTGGAAGTACAGAGATTACTATTATTGACTTGGTTATAAATGCTTTAATAATCCCAGTATCTATCTTAGAATATAAAATCACAAAATGTAGTAATGAATTTTGCAAATCCAGCAATTTTTAAAATTTACAGTAAAATAAAATGTATAACAGAAAACATCATATATTTTAAATCGAGTTTAACCAAAGGGAAGCCACCATTCAATTGCTTACGAAGCATTTTTACCTAATCATAGATCGCATAAGCTTAGTCCAACTTCAGTGTCTCATGTCACATTGACAAGGTGAATTCAGTAAAAGATTTCAAGGCACTATTTCTCAATGAGATATGTTTAAAATGGCAACAATGACTTTAACTTATAAATCCCTCCTAAGTAAATTTTTAAGATACCCGCTTCTACAAATATCATATTCTTAAAGCATTAGATCAGCATGTATTTGTATGTACCGTTTCCTTAAATGATACATTTTCTGATTCCATAAAGTTTAATGATGCGCCATAAAATAAATACATCTATGCAACATAAACAAAACCTTTGCTGAATATACTTTCAAACTAAAGGTATCAATGTGACAAATTAGTCTAGTTTGATTACATGAATTTTCTCATTCCTGGAGAAATTTGTTAAGAGTAATTGGTTTGTGATCCTGTTGTATGTGATTGCAGCTGGATATTGTGGCAGACCATCTGTAATTATCTTAAGAACAGCACCATCTGGTGATAATTGATGAACATTATTAGAGTTGCAACCCACAACATATACGTTATCATCCATGTCTAGAGTGATACCACGAAAACCCTTCAAATTATCAGGGCTGTAGACAAACAATCTTTTTCCTGCCCTGTCAAAGCAGAACAGCGAATTCGTTCCCCATGTTGAGATGTACACACGTGTTTTAGATGCATTTAGAGCCAGGAAGCTGTCATTCCATGCTTTGTCCCAATACTCATGGTAAGACGTCTCTTCTCCTCTGTCAGTGATGACACTCCAGTAACATTTACTTCTAGCTGTGTTAGGTCCTGACACTACGATACACCCCTTCCCAGTAATAGCAATACCAAAACATGGTAGTATTGTTTTAATCATTCGTGTAGGTCTGATTGTGTTGTCTTTGACCAATAAAAACTGAATTTGATTCTTGTCCGGTAAAGACACTACCACTTCCTGGCCATCAAAAGTTCTGATGCTCCATGGTTTGCCTGGCAATGAGTAGCTCGATATGATACGATATAACGAATCCAGCAGATAACAACTATTATTGCGTGCATCTATGAGCATAACTTGATCTTCTGGTAGACACACTAAGTCTGTGTAGTCTGGATTCTTTTCATCTTGACTTTGGACCTGGAAGACTCCAGCCACTTCTAATGGGCAGTACTTTGTGGGCTTCTTCACACTAGTCATAGGGAAATCCTGACTTTCTGACTTTGTCACAAGTGTTGCGATTTTACCTTCCATCACAGACTGTAGGAGAGGATCAATTTCTAACTGCAATGTGATCTTATCGATCTTTTCAAACTTCTCGTGGATCTGCTCATTGTAGGATCTCAGTTGTGATTTTGTCTTGCCATTAACCAGGAATTTCTGAATGTCGGTTCCGTTTTGTTTAACCACCTCTAGCTCGGTACGAGAATTCCGTATAGCATTCATTAATGATAGACACGCATGGTTTTGTTCTTGCTTTTGTATCATATCTCCTTTGTAAATTAGGTTTCCATCAATTTTTATTTTCCGCTCAAATTTGTCAAGGACATCATTTAATTTCTTTCTCAAATCTTGTATCATTGCAGTTACAACATTCATTTGACATTCTAGATTGTTTATGTTTTCATTATTTATCTCGGTGAACTTGTTGAGGTGATTTTCAAATGCTTTCAAGCTTTCGATAATGAATTCGGGATCTTCTTTTTTCAATAATGTAGATGCTTCGGCCTTCAAATCTAAAACACTATCACAATTTCTGTGTCTAGTACCACAGCAAACTACGCAGCAGGCAAGGTTGTGATTTGTACAGTAGAATTTTATATTTTCGTCTTCATGATCAGGGCAGCTGAATGCAGTTGCATACTTCAAGGCATTTTGCGGGGTGTTAGTGAGCTCTTCGATAGAAATTATGGAATGTGCTTTTGTCGCTTTAAGATGCTGGTGAACAACCTTACATTCGACGCACATCGCCTCTTTGCAAACCACACAGTAGCTCTCAGCTGATTTCATCACATTTCTCGATTGACAAGCTTCGCATGGCCTGATGGCATTCACTTTCGATTCTGATGAAATTGAAAGTAGGACAGTATTTATTGGCAGAAGAGAGGTCCAACTTTCTACAGATGTCACTCTGTGTGGACGACGAACAACAGTTTGACACACTGGGCACTCAATTTTGTCTATATCGTTAACTTTTGCAGTCTTGGATTTAATGTATGACTTAAGACAATTTTCACAGAAACAGTGCATGCAAGTTAACTGCCGTGGTATATGAAACGGTCCGAGACAAATAGGACAGCCTGGGTTCTCATCAGCACTAGCAATTGGATCAGATGTTGCCATTATTGTCGATTTCACAGATATATAACCGAAAATGGCAATACGATGTTTGAATCATGTAATTAGAACAACGTCTATGTAAATTTTATATCCACCCCTTGACGTTTTATCTTCCTGGTCCGAGTGTAGACTGGTTTGTATTCAATATTAAACCAGGCACTTCTAAAACGCTTTCAATGCGTTAGTCTAAACAATTTATATCAGCAGATACCGGTTTTGATCGAATCTATTCTTATAATGACTCTTTATGCGTGTACCTTCCATAATAAAGGAGACTGGGTTGAAAATTTAGAAACAAAACGTTCTTGGTGTTTATCTATCAGATGAAATAATACTTGTCACATTTCTCCTGTTTTACCAGTAAGATATTCACCAAGAATCTCCAACTAGTTTCAGAATACATTAAACAGAATAAATCCTTACACTAAGATTTGTGTATGATATTAGTTTACCCTTACTCTGTTATTTATTACCGAGCGTTTTCTTTTCCAACAGGTTTACATGCTTTTTGTTGCAGCTATTTGTTTATTAATTTATCATTCTTCTCATTATTAGAAAGAATCTCATACAAATCCGTAAGAGATTTCGAACCTGTATCTCTAGCGTGTTGTTCAAAAACTTTATGCTCACTGAACTTATTGTTTTAATGAATGTGTTAATTTACTTGCGTCATTTCCTCCTTATATTTTTAAAGATTTTTTTATTTAATAGTATTCGTCTTTTCAAAAAGCTGTCATTTTCCCTCTGGAAACAATAAAATGGAACAAAATGGGAATTAGTTTGCTGAGGAAAATTTAATGGAAAGCAGGGAGAACAGCATACATCTAACTTTTTTTTGCAGAACCCGAGCAAGTGTTGCATTTGCCCTAAATTAATAAACCCCAGCAATGGAAAGGGGAGGGGGGGAGTTCCAGCATGCAAGTCCGCCCATCCATGATTGGAAATACCTATTATCGAGATACAAGGTTGATTTGGGTTGATTACTCTCCCTCACTAGTTGATGGTGCTCACATAAGGTGTCAAAAGGCACAAACCTACATATATACATATACACACGCACGCACACACACACGTACACACGCACATTGCAGCTGTCGTGTCTAGTAGTGAATCAAGCATTTAGAAGAGAAAAGATCGCTAGCAAATCTGCAGATCTAATTTTTTAAATTATAGAATTTAGTGGTTGAAAGCTGAAAATGTCAGGTTACTGAGCTTTATTCCATGATCTCACACAATCTGAATTTACATTTTGCTTGATATATTGTGATTTAGTCGTTGACTACAGAGGACAACATACCATACGGTTCTGTAAATATCATCATCATCATCATCATCATCATCATCATCATCATCATCATCATCATCGTAATGGGTCAAACCTTTGGATGTTACAGATTTGTGAAAAGATTAAGTATTAAGAATTTGAAAAGAAACAGCTATTTTCACTCCAACATTATGAATTTATGGAGACATTAAACAGAGAAATCGAGTCACATAACATTTATTTAAACTCTGATTTCACAACAATGGTCTCTTAAGTGCACTTATACATTCATGTTATTAAACGAGTCGTTTAATTCAATATATAGAATATTTCATACCCCAGGTGTGTGACATAACATCACAAATATACATGCAAAGATTTAAATTATACCTCAATGAAAAACTTATATGGCACATATATATATATATATATATATATATATAAAGCATAATTTATAATTAAACGTAGCAGAATCGTCATAATTTTAAACGTAAATCTAGTTAACATGGTATCTAATTTATATATTATAATTCCGCTGGATAAAGATATTGACAAAACTACATATGAGTTTTGTTCCGAGAGGGTGGAAAGAATGATTTTGATACAGAGCTGAAATATGTCGAGCCCGTCCGAAAGTGTCGTTATGGTTTCTAAATGCCGTATGAAACGAGTACTTTCACCCGACTCGAAACAAAGCACTTATGTATTTATGTATTTATTACAAATCCCCTTTATATTCTCTGGTTCTTTTCAAATTTGTCTAACGTTTTAAAAGTGCATTAGACATGACATCACAAATATACATACAAACATTTAAAGTATACCTCATAAAACAAGCTTATGTGGCATAAAAATGTTTATACAAATAAAGCATAACTTATAATTAAACAAAGCAGGATCGTCATAGTTTTAAACGTAAAAGCTTATTAGCATGGTATATCATTTATACATTATAATTCCACTGGAAAAAGAAATAGACAAAACTACCTGTGTAATTTGTTCTGAGGGAGAAATAATTAGTTTGATATGGCGCGCCAATATGTCGAGCCGTTCAGGCCTTGTCGTTATGTGTCTACGCCGTATCAAATGTTCTTTCACTAAACTCAGAACAAAGCACTTAAGTGGTTTCGTATTTAAGGCAAATCCCATTTTAATTTACACATTCTTTGCAATTTTTTGAAGTATGCTTTTAAAAATGAATTATATAATTAGCGTGTAATAAAAATATTTAAAAAAATTTCTGAAAAATATCCATGTATGTAACCCAGGACTAGGCTAGATAAATAATTTTTAGTTGCGTCATCGGTCTGTCTGCACTGCATATATGGTGATTTACTCTTTAGCTTTAAATTTTTAAACATGTTATATAAGACATAGGAATGGATTAAAACTGCAGTCACAGGCAATTGGATTTTTTTTCTTTCCTCTCAAATGAAACATAAGTTTTTGACCAGTAAGTGACCCTATTTCTTACACCCTTCTCTAGGGGTACACACGTCCCCTAGCAAATTTCAGGGGAAATTTCACAAACATTGATTAAACACGTTCAATATTTTTAATACAAAAGGCTCATTTATTTACAGTAATTTATTTACTTCATTTGATACAAAAAAATATTGATGCATTGAACTTATATGTGATAAATAAAAGAAACATTCATTTAAAAAACGAAGATTCAATCTTTCTAATATGTGGACTAGATTCGTAATATTTATCTGGATATTCTTAGCAATAAAATTCTAAATAATATTGTTCTGTTTTCTTCCATTTTATTTTATATTTGAACAGTCAGAAGAATTTAAAATGTAAACAATGATACGCTTCTGCGATGATAAACACTCAACAATATTGTAACAAGATGTAATGCTCCTAAATTTACGTTACAGTAAAGATAGCTGTAGCTCTAAGTTATACGTGTGCCTTCATGCATGAAATGTTTGTCAGTTTTTACTCAGATTGACTAAACAAATTCAGTTCCTTAGTACTATTAATATACAAGCTGAAAGCTCCTACACTCAAACATGCTTCTTAAGAAATTGAAAATATTCCGCAGATATTTTTGAAACTATAAAGCTGAAATCCATTTGGGTTAAATTTGGTATTTTAGATAATTTACATTGTGGATTGTGTCTTCTTTATCACCATTGATGCAGCTAGAAAAGAGATCAACGGGTGCACTGTTCAGACGTTTTTGTTCATCGATTTCGTAACCATTTTTCTTCAGATCGTTTCCCAGAATTCATAACTTTTTGGCAATTAGCAAATTCATTGAAGTTTAAATGCTGTAGTTATCAGTGTTCTGATTAATTATGTTGTTTTTTTTTCTTTCTATTTGAAATGTCTCGATAATTTAAAATGTAAAAAGACACTTCCTTGAATTGCCTCAGCGATGATAAAGACTCAACAACATTGTAACAAGATTTGATTCTTCAAAAAAATTTACGTCACAGTAAATTCAGCTGCTGCTCACTTATACATCCTTTTCAAAGAAAAATTAAGTAGATAATAATTTTGAAACTCTAAAGCTTAAATTTATGTTGGTTATTTTCGGTGTTTTAGATAATTTACATTGCGGTATGTTTCTTCTGGGTGTCACCATTACTGTAGCTGGGAAAGAGATCAACGGATGCATGGTTCAGAAGGTTTTGTTCATCGGTTGTGGACATTTACCTTTAAGGTCGTTGCACACATATTTCATTACATTGTATCAAATAGCAAATTCATTTCAATTTTAAATACTGTAGCGGCATTTTCACTCACTTAATTATCTGTCAATAGCTGTGTTTTAAGTATTTCGAGTACCTGGTTTATGGTACAAATTATTTGGTTTCATTCAAGTGACCAGAAAGGCACCAATTTAAAAGTCTAAGTAAACGTGGGGAAAGTTTTCTCCGAACGTGGAGAGATTACTGACCATGCCTTAAATCTTGACATGTCTCACTGAGTATTTCTTACTTTGGATTTGTTTTAAGCAACAAAGTACTTGGGCGGCATATCTCTCTCTCTCTCTCTCTCTCTCTCTCTCTCTCTCTCTCTCTCTCTCTCTCTCTCTCTCTCTCTCTCTCTCTCTCTCTCTCTCTCTCTCTCTCTCTCTCTCTCTCCGTGAAAATCCCATCAACAGCTTGTCGTTACTTAGCGTACTCTTTCATTACCCCCCCCTACGGAAAAATTGGCCATTTTCACCCAGTAGGACTGCATATCCTAGAACTATAAACCTGTGTTGGCATTTTTCCTATCCTTTTCTTTAACAAAGAAAACTGTTTTCTCTCATTAGGTGAACAATTTGTGTCTAGAAATATAAACCTAGGATTAAACCATTCCAATGGCACTGATGCAATATTTCCTAAATTATTGTAATTGGCAAAGCCAAAGATAATCTCTATTACTATAATGGATTCACGGTTTTATCTAAATGGCTGATGTAGGAATTATACAATTGTAAATTCTCAAAAGCAAAATTTGAGTTGTACGAAAGATCGTTTATTCGGTCACAATGAAAATGATCTCGAGATAATTTTATTCAAGTCAGACAACCACTAACAAATATGAAACTTTAAATGAATTAAAAGTGCGTTTCTTTCTTTTTTGTTCTGTTTCAAAGTTTGTATTAATTCTCTTTTCATTTCCTCTTGGATACCATGTTTTTCTAATAAAATCTCCATTTCTTCTTGAAAATGTGCATTATATTCTCAAATCTGATTACAGAATAGTTCTTTTGTTCGATAACCCACAAAGATATTTAAAAATGTATACCGCTAAAAGCCAGTAGAGCTGCGTTCGTTGTTTCCATTATCATATCTTCTAATTTGCCACAACCATCAACTGGAAATAAGACAGACATCAAGTAGTAATTGCAACCATGTATCTATTAAGTAATCACTTTCTATTTTAAGTCTTGCTGCAAAAAATAAAACAAAAAACAAAATGTAGAACGAATGATAAAGATGTATT
>JAEAOA010001167.1:0-145000 GCA_016746295.1 Potamilus streckersoni
TTTGCTAATTTTAGCTCTACAAATTTATGTCATCTTTTACAACATGTTATGGCTCGGGAACTCACTGTTCATAAAAGTATCAAACTCATTGTCCAATATCACACGATTTTATCAAAGTTACACGCAGTCAAAGAAACAAAAACTTTTGAAGGCGAAATCTCAGAGCCCTATTTAAATCGAGAAAAATTTTAACTGGAACAAAAATAGCTATGATAGCAGAATAAATACCTCAAGAAATAAACAAAAAACCAGAAGAATTTACTTCGTCGGGATGAGGTTGTAAATTTGAAACGATAAAAGCAGTTTCATTTCACACATCAAAATATAACGTACTTCGCGGCAGCGGCGCTGCGTACGACGAGTTTCCTAAAATAATTAAGAACAAAAGGTGCTGTATAAATTTCAAAAACAACGATAAGAAATGTTTTCAGTGGTCTATTCTTTTCGCAATGTTTCCAAAAGAGCAGACTTCCGATCGCGTCAACAAGTATTTTCCGCACAAGAAGAACGAACCCAATTTTGATGGCATCAACTTTCCAGTAGCAAACAGTCACATGCCAAAGTTCGAAAAACAAAACGGTATCTCAGTAAATGCTTTCGGACTAGACGAACGAGAAAACGTTTACCCTAGATACATCTCAGAAAGTGCTTTGCAAAAGACAATCAATTTATTTTTGTTTCAGGGACATTACTGTTGGATAAAGAACTTTAACGGCTTAATTGGCGGACAGTACAGTAAAAACAAAAGCAAGACATATTTCTGTTACAGATGTTTCCACGGTTTGACTAGCGATAACAGACTGCAGGACCATCTTAAATATTGCGTTAATGTTAAAAAATGACTATGCCTAGCGAAAAAGAAAAAAAATATTCAAATATAAAAATTATATTCATAAGCTAAGATTTCCTTTTGTTATTTACACCGATTTCGAGTGTCTACTCGTTCACGTAGCTGGAGCAGAAAATACTACGAATAAATCAAGTACAAGAAATATACAACAATATATTCCTTGCTCAGTAGCTTATAAGGTAGTTTGTTGACCAATGATAGATTTTCGTCTCCGATAAGGTTATATAGAGATGAAAATCCTGCCGTATGGTTACTAAAATAAATTAATAGATGAAGTTAATTCAATTTCTAACAGATTTCTTAGGACAGCTCCGATCAGAATAACGTCTAAACAACAACTCGATTTTGATGAGGCAGTTAATTGCCATATTTGTGAAAAAACCTCTGACGGACTCCAAGGTGCGAGATCACTGTCATTGAACCGACCATAACATTTGCAATTTCAAATTTCATTGCTCCAGATTTTATTCCAGTAATTTTATATAACTTTCACGGCTACGACAGTCATATCATTGTAGAAGCTTTTGGTGATAAAAATATTAAAGCTAAACTAAAGCTAAATAACTTGATATAATGTATTCCAAATAATTTTGAAAAGCATATGTCGGTGACCCTCTACAAATATCGCTTTATCGACAGCTTGCAATTTATGGCGACATCATTAGACGAGCTTGTGAAGGGCTGCTGTATTTTCAATATTCTGCGCAGATGCTTCGGTGAAAATTATGTCCATCTGACAAAAAAGTATCTTTCCTTATGAGCATCTTGACGACTTGAGCAGATTAATGAAACTTCTCTACCTGAAAAAGATTAATTTTAATCGCAGCTCAAGAACGAGAACATCAGGGACGATGAGTATAAATATGCACAAGATATATGGTATAAATTCGCCTGTAACACATTTGGTGATTATCCCAATTTATATCTGAAAACTGATGTGTTATTGCTAGCAGATGTTTTCGAAAATTGTCGTCAGGTTAGTCATGTAAATTACGGAATAGACCCCTGTTTGGTATTATTCTGCTCCGGGGTTGGCTTGGGAGGCTTCACTTAAAATTAGCGAGATAGAATTATATCTCTTAAGAGATATCGATATGTTTGACTTTATTGAAAACGGAATTAGAGGTGAAATTAGCGTCATAACAAAAAAAAATATGCAGTAGCTAAAATTAAATATTTAAAACGTTATGACAAAAATCATCTGTCGAGTTACATTATTTTTCTAGACTGTGCCAATTTGTACGGGGTTACATTTGGAGAGCCAATGCCTTGTGGGAGGTCACTTGTTAACTCCATACCAATTTCTCAAACTGAAAAAAATCTTCCAAAAGATATTTCATATTTTGTTGAAGATGATCTAGACTACGATCTACATAACGACTATCCATTTTGCGCAGAATCAATGACAATTTATTACAGTTTATTATCGCCTGAACAACGAGCTATGAGAACAGCAAAATGTTTTATCGTTAACAAGTTAGTTCCAAATTTTTTAGACAAAAGAAATTACTTAACCATTACAAAAATCTAAAGCATGCGGTAGATGCTGGACTAATTCTGAGTAAATTTCATCGCGTGTTAAAGTTTAATCAATCGCAATGGATGGCGGATTATTTTGACCTAAATACGAAACGTCGTGCCTTAGCTACAACCGAATTTGAGAAAAACGTTTTTAATTTAATGAACAACTCAGTGTTTAGAAAGACAATGGAAATTGTACGCCGTAGCGTTTCGATTGAGATTGTTAATGATATTAATCGCAGAAATAAGTTAGTTAGCGACGATGGTTTTGTTAGCATGAAAATATTTAATGAACATCTTATCGCAGTACAATGACGAAAGACAACTTTAGAGTGAAATAAGCCAATCTATGTTGATGCAGCTGTACTTGATATATCAAAGTGGTTGATGTACGATTTTCGTTATAAATTTAAAAAAAAAAATTTGTTCAGATTCAGAGTTGCTATTTACTGATACGGATTCTCTGGTATACAATATAAAATGTGAAAATTCTATCAAGATATTTACGCTAATAAAGATCTGTTCGATTTATCAGATTATCCAACTTGTATTGGATTTCATGATAATTCTAACAAGAAAGTTATAGGAAAAATGAAAGACAAGTTTATGTTTGTGCCGGTGAGAGAGTTTGTTGAACTAAGAAGCAAAATGTATGCTGTTATATTAGACGATAAACTGACAAAGAAAGCTAATAGCATCCCTAGAGGATATGGAAAAAAGATGATGCATTTTGAGGACTTCAAAGCTGCTCTTAACAATAGTATCAGCTTTATTAAAACCAATGTCATTAGGACTAAATATCATAAGCTTGAAACGAATACAATTGTAAAACGTGGACTAAGTAATTTTGATGATAAAATATATTGCAAAGATGGAAGTATACTCTCGCTCTTGGACATTATTAAATAATATTTTCTAAGCAATAGAAATAAAGTTTGAAAACTTAACATTAGCTGATGGAGTTAATAGCAAAATAAAACAAATTATATTCAGTAACCAACAATTGTCATTTGAGTTTGATGACAAAGTGTCAGGCATTTGTTTTTGTAAACTTGATAAAATAAAACTTTCTCTTATTAGAACAGACGATACCATGCATTTTCCATATCTCAAAAATTGAATAGATGCTCTTTCTTCAAAATGTGAAAATCTACACAGTCCAATAAGCCAAGGTCGGTACACAAAAATCATAATAGATTTGGACAGGTCAAAAGTTTTTGCAAAAGGTACAAAATATTTATTAAGCAAATTAGCAATGAAAGAATTATTCGTGAGTCGCCGTAAAATATCTGGGAGAATCAAGTTTTTTCTATATAGTTACAAAAATATGTGATACTTGATAGCAAATGTTGATATCATTTCAATAGGATTAGAGATTTAATTTTTAGCTCTTAACCCATCCTGCAATTCTGTACTACGTGTTTTTTAAAAAAGGGAGATAATAACGCTAGGGTTTAGTTTAAAATCATTCGCGAGTTGTCGAACATAAAAGATAATGTTATGTTGTTTGTATCTGTTTTTAATTTTTAATCAGTTTTTTATTGTTTCTTAGTGGAATGGAAATATACGATAGCATTTTTAAGACCTGCAAATTCTGATGGAGTTCTGTATTTGTGTAAAAATAATTAGAAATGCTCTTTACGTAAATGAAACTCAAAACCGTACGCAACTTGATAAATTTCCTAAATCTGGTTATATGTATCGTGCCATGGATATTAATCTGTGCAGCTTTGTTATTAATTAATTAGTGAAACAAACAAGAAAATCTATGATCTGCTATTTTTCACATTTTTATCTGTTTATCTAAGTATATATTAACTTGTAAGAACACACAAATGCCTTTATATGACTTTATGATTTCTTCTCTGCATAATATGTTGTAATAGAAACACAGTACTACGTATAGCTATAACATTTCACAAGTCATGTATATAGCTGCAGTGTAAGAAATCCGTTCTATACTGAAGAAAGTCCATTTTGTAACACAACTATCATTATGTCTGGCAATGGTCATGTTTATAGATTGTAATGAAAAATTCTTTATATAAAATGAAATCATATATAATGTTTTCAAAATAGATATTTTATCACTTAGTTTAGCCTTGACTTTGTTAGCGAGAGTGTAGCATTATATTGTTAGCGAGAGTGTAGCATTATATTTCTCTTTATTTTGCAATGTGAAATCAAAAATTCTCTTATTATTTATCGTTTTTAAAACAGATGCAGAATTACGTGTTTTCATAATCAGAAAATGTATAATGCTGTTTTTGTTAAGTATATATTAACTAATTATCTTAAACACATAAATGCGTCCGTAGCTCATAGCTAACGTGTGTAAGCTGTGACACTCGCGGTTGGGGTTCGATTCCTGTGAAAGGCAAATTTGTCTATGGGGCGATATTATGCCTACGAAAAACTATTTATTTAGTGGGGGATCCGGAGAAATCCTCGAAATTCAGCAAACAAAACATACTTCTCACTATGTAAGCACATAGTGAGTGCTATTTTGCACTCCCAGGTGTCGCGATAGTAGGGAGTATGGTGCGTTTGTTGACGTAGATAAGGTTACCACACCTTAGGTGTTGTCTTGTGTATATATCATGTGTTGTGTGCCGTCTTGCGACGTCCAAAAATTGACCAATGGGAGGTGGGAGGTGATATTTGATTGTAATCCTGTGACCTACTATTGGGTACCCACGCAGGCACCATTCCAAAAACACAACTAAAAATAAACCTAATGAGGTTCAAGGTCACAAAGACCATTTAGCCTTCTGAATTTCTAGACTTTCGGATATAAATAATCTATGAGCTCTTGCCAGGGCAACAAACGGTCGCAAAATAAGACCTACACCGCATACATCACCCTGAGTTTTTATCATTTCGTCTTATAGTTAGAAACTTCGCCTTGGGGGTAAATGTCTAAACAAAAATTCAGAACTTCATTAGCTTTATCTGGTCAACTATGGACTGGTGGATCGATTGTCATATCGCGCTGGTCTATTTTTGCTTTTTTATATTAAATATATATATATATATATATATATATATATATATATATATATATATATATATATATATATATATATATATATATATATATATATATATATATATATATATATTATAGAATTAATTTTGAGAATGTCATTGTTTCTGCGATTAAAAAGTTACAACATAACGGTATCAATGCTGAAACATTTCTGTGATTTTGACCAATAAGTACATAGTAGAAACGAGGATTGATTTATCCTATCTCAGAGACACCTCGGTTCCAAAACGTATTTTTGTCAGAAAATGTGTTAGAAAGCCCTTATCATATAAAGTCATTGTTTTGATCTAACAAAGGCTGCCAACAAAAATGTTAACGTACAACGTTTTTGGGGTGCCGAGGGGTCTCTAAGAAAGGATTATCAATTCCTCAATACTACTGACGTGTCAAAGGAGTCAAATTACGTTGGAAAGGATATTCTCTCAGTTTTGATTCTTGGATCGACGCTTTGCAAGTCATCGATTATAATAAAAAGAAGTGACCATCATGTCCTTCAATACAGCGTCAACCGCTAACACCGCAGTGACCAATCCTTCATTAAGTTCTTCTGTGCAAGATCTATAAAAACAAGCCGTTGTGGGTGTGGTGTGGAGAATGGGTGCCAAAAACGTAAATCATTTTTATTTACCAAATTTTTGTGGTGTATTGTCATCAGTACTGCCATTGCCAATTTGAATTTACAAGGGGCAGAGGATTGTGGACCATTTTATTGAGCAGTTACATCGTTTACCTTCTACCCAATCCGTCCATGAAATACTCTAACAGGAAAAACGGCAGCCTTGTTCCGCACGTCTGTCACCCTTCCAGCAGTCACAACTTCAACACGAATCCTCTTTTAGATACTTTTCTGTTTTCTAGCAGAACTCTGGAATTATGAACAACCAATTTGATTTCACGTTATCCACTGACAGCTTCATGAATGTGTTTTCCAAACACAGCTTGTGCTGATTCATGACCAAACAACTTCAGGCCATCCAAATGGATCACGAAACCCATAAGGAAGTGGCTTTGGTGGAAATGACTCATCCTACATACATATTAGACATCACTGAAAATCAAACGAAGTTTTGGAACGAAATCCGAAATATACATGTACAGGATCGCTTGTTTGCCAATGATGATACAAATTTGGTAAAAACAATTCAAGACAAGACAAATCTCCCCTAAACATGTATGAGATGGAAATTTCTGCAGGATATTATTGTAATGGTAAACATTTGGTGGACACGATTGTCACTATTTGCAACACTCAGTTTGGGAAAGCCATGACCAAACTAAACAAACCTGTCACCATCGAGTACCATAAAGTTGCTCCTCGCCTAATGATGAAATTAACGGATACCATAAATTGTTTGAGATATCGGGTGTAGATAATATCAATTCATCTAATGGAATGATTTCCCCTGACATCAGCATTTTTATCAACACCTGAATTTTAAAGTTATTTCGTTACCCGGTAGAACTGAACCAAGAATCAAGTTTGAACTTTATGTAGTCCGGTGTGGTAGAGTACATCCGTACTGTTACTACGAGTCATTCCTTTCCAAGTGGATTCTTCCACGAACAAAGTAGAGGCAGGTGGAAACACCTATCACGTTCACCGCGAGTTTGTACATCCTCACAATTTTCCCGACAGTATGTCGTATTTCGACACTGTCAATATTGCTATTGAAGGAGATCTGGGACAAAATATTCCATTTACAAAAGGACAAGGCACGGTGAAACTCCATTTTCGAAAACAATTCTCTAACGACTTGTATGTCATGTATCCTGTGTACGGAGGAGTCGTTCGACAGCAAGGACATGTTTTTGAAATGTGTTGAAATCGGAGTTCCTTCGGTGGCCTTTGATTTGAAACCGATGATGACATGAGGATTACACGCCTTGAGAGATACCACTTTGACACAAAGCAAAGAATGTCTTCAAATTGTCATTATCGACAAACAAAACCCCAAACAAGCTTTCTTGAGATTAGGCAAAGACGTCTTGCTTCAAACGGGCAAAGATATTTTGGGCCGACGAAAAACTCCTATAAGTGCTCCGGACGCTACCAAGTCAGTCATTCCTACTTCTCTGACGCTACAAGAAGAACAAACCAGAAGGAGATGACGACGAAGACGCCCTTTAAGAGAATTTCGCACACCAAGAGCTACAAAGACGGTAAAGAAAGAAGAAACATCCGAGACTTAACGTTTTGATTATTAAATCACAGAGAGAAAGTATGCACAGAGAATGTTGCTTAAGTCCTAAGTCTGAATTGGATCTCTTTTCCATGCCACCCACTATGATGACGATGCAATAACTCCAATGGGTCGAATTTCATCCTGTCTCCTCTTTGATAGATTCAGCTCCCATCGAGTTTGAAATCAAAGGACAGCCCGAAGTTACAAAGATTTAAATAGCAATTACCTGTACTTGAAACTAAATTTGATCGACACAGTGACAGCCGGTCTCGATTTGAAGATTGATGAGGTATTAGCAATTTCATGCATTTCTTATTCAACGCTGTGGATTTGTATTAAAATAACAAACTGGTCAGCAGCATTAATGATACTTTCTCTTACAGAGCGTACTTGGAAAATCTCTTGATGTGCTGAAGAGAAGCCAAGAAACCCCCATCTAGATGCTTGCGTGGTATGAAAACCTGATGATAAGGACCATTTCAACGAGCTAGGTAAGGACAATGATGGATTTGTTGAACGTCAAGAAAACATTGCAAAACATCGTAGTTTATAAATGATGGAACGCTTGCATTTGGACATGTGGTTGAAAGAAAAATATTTGTTGAACGGAGTTGATGTCCGTTTGAGACAATCACAACAGAGTCGATTTCCAATTTGAAGGCTACAGTGTCGATTACTGTACCTGCGACGCGTGGAAGTGTTACCTAAAGTGGGAGACTTATAAACGGGACAGTTCCCAGTCTGACCATCCATTGTTGACTCGTCCTCCTGTGAAGATGTGTTCAATGCTGACTAAGCTTAACGAATCTCACATGAAATTACACCGTGTCTGATGAAAGCTGATACCGAAAACTCATGAGATAAAGAATGTCAGATGTTGAAAGTGGTCGAAGACCTGATAGAAGAGATCTTCAGATAAGAAATCAAGAAAGAGCAAGAAGAGTCGTATTTTAAATTCTTAAAGGTGTGTCACACATACTCAGTCAAATTGGTTACAAATTGGAATCACCCGAATAACATAGTCGGCTCTGTACGGAACCACCAGATTGGTTGATATTTATGCGCAGTTTTTATATAACCAAAACAAAATAGAGGTCCAAGGGAATGATAGAAACGCAGACAAAATAGCAACCAGTCAATATGCATCTATACATCTTCTAGTTAGTATAGACTATGTCCATTAATGACATGAACAATAAAACCATAGCGGTAGATAATACCTAGGTTTAATAATTAAGTAATCATAACAAATGTATAACTATAAATGAATAATATATATATATATATATATATATATATATATATATATATATATATATATATATATATATATATATATATATATATATATATATATATATATATATATATATATAGATATAAAATATATATATATATATATATATATATATATATATATATATATAATTAGTTAGTAAATAAATATCTCAATTATTATATTATATTATTATACTATACTTATGTAAATATAACTAACTTATTATATTAACATTGATAATAAATAGTAATAATTAAATGAATAAATTTAATATTATGAATAAAATACCACATACTATAACGCTATCTTCTTCTGTTCAAGCCATCCTACTTTATTTAATTTCCTTACCTATCATTATCACTCTACAAGTTAAAAAAAATTACACATAAACGGTCAGGTTCTAATATACTTTGCCTAATCCAAGTGATACATATTGGCTAATTGTATTACATTAACTTTACTATAACATATATCAAATAGACTTGCTATAAAAATTGCATTACCACTAAGAGGGTTAAAATCAACTTTCATAAACAGAAAATAATGGCGACATCACTAACAACAGCATCACCACTGACAAGATGACAAACTAACATCTTGGACAGCATGATCAAAATTTCAAGGACCACTAAGAAGCCATAAACCAGGAGAAATATAAGAATTATAATGAAGACGCGACTAAAGAAGAAAGCAGTATACTCCTACATAAAAGATTTGCAGCACATCAACGGCAAATTTCCAAATTGAAAAGAAGTAATATCTTCAATTGTAACTATCTAACCAACAACAACTTATCAGACAAGCATCAATTGAAGGAACAGTAAAGGAAGCACCACCTGCTATCACACCTACCTTTTTTTCTCCACTGTCACTGTTTGCTGTTTGTCCCGATTGAGACCAGCCACTTATGACATTGCTATCAATGACCAGTAGCGTGATGTCATCATTCCTATTGTCCATATATACAGGCCTTAGAACACAATTAATTTCACTATATTGTCTCTACATTTGTTTCTCAATACTGAACTTTCCACTGTGTAACAATCAATACAAATCATATGTTAATCTAAAATACCTTCAAAGATAACTTTACGGTTTAGTTCTTGTCAAGAGTTAACCTGCATATTTTGAGAGACTGAATTGTAAACAAAACACCAGGCAACGGAAAACAGATTTCACTTCAGGATCATCACCATGACCTTATTACTCAATGTTCACTGTCGCCGAAATACACACAGACAACCACACCATAAGCTCACATTTTAAAGAATAAACAATTGCCTTTAAATCCTTACCAAGAATTCCAAAATCTAACTCTAGTATCACCACCAATTTCAGACAGGAAAAAGTGATCTAAAAATAGACTGGGACTACATTCGTGGGTACTGAACCGGATTTTATTAATTGTGTACTGATTCCTGAAAGGGTCAATATTTTTGTCAAACTTTATATTTGCATTTTATTTTGCATGCCACTATTGTTTCAACTTTATACATAAAGTCTTTTGAAATTTCCTTGCAAGCAAGACATGTGACAGCTGTCAGAAAGTGTGTAGTGCTGGTGTTCTATAGGGTGAAATTTGAGGTCCAATTGTTCTTAAGAAACCAAAACTAAATTTGCTATATCTTCCTTAATTATAGGAATTTTTCAATGCAGCAAAAACATAATTGTAATACTTGATAAGGCCTGTTTGAAAATATTCTTGAAATTAAAAAATATTGATATATTAAATTTTAAATAAAATTTAAATAAATATTTAAATTTTAAAAACTTTTTATTTTTAAAAAATAAAATTTTCATACAAGTTTTAACATTCAGTTTGACAAATTTAAGGCAGCAAAGTTGATTAATGAATGGCTTTAAAACAAATGGTATTTTGGGTCTGTACAACTGATAATACTATTCCCAGGGGTATTGAAGCATGACAGCTCACAGTGATTTGGACAGCAAATTGCAATATGCCTATCCAGCTGCATATAGGTGTACATACTTAAGAAACAATGATAGGTGCTATGTTCCACATTTATTGTTTCAGGTACTTGGGCAGTTGTTTATATAACTAATAACCCACTCAAATTTAAAGTTTTGATGGGACCACTGCCATGTTTTATAGCAAATATGCATTCCATTTTAATGCCAATAACTACAAAAATCAACAATGCAATATGAAAATACAGTTTCATCTTACTGAAAAATGATGCGAATCTCTGTCATGGAGATCTAAGCCATGTCTTTGAGATGCTGAATATCAGTGTACTAATATGAACTCATCTTGCTTACTTATAGCAGCACACTGCACATGTCCTTATGAGACCTTGCTATCACCATTGGACTACTGGAGAGCTTCCAAATTGATCCAACTCTAATACTTTGTTCCAGATACCAGACTAGACCTGAAAATATATAACATGTTTCACTTAGTTCTAAAAAAAAGGAAGATATAGGCAAATGAAGTTAAAATGTGTTAGATATGGCGATTTTAAAATAACATTCAGCTTGCAAATATGGGTACCAAAGGTAAACTTGACAGAGTGACACTCAAAGATGTGAAGCACTGGGCATGTATTAAAGTGATATATGCATCCTAAAAATAGATGAAGTTTCTGCAAGCATATTTAGCCATTTACAGGTTAAATACCTAATCAGACAGAGTATGTATCATAAAGTTTAAGGCAATGTTGGAACGGTGAGTTTTGATCATTGGTGCAAACATTGATACATACCAGTATAGTGGAAAGTCAAATGACAGTGTACCAAATTAAAATGTATTACTATATGCAATCCTGTTCATGAAGGAAAAACAATTTTAGATATTGTGAGTGAATATAGTAAATTGTGGCAACACAGATCAACTATAGGTACCAATAGATCCTATATCATCAACTAATGTGAAATTTTCATCCCGAAAACTTGTAAACAAGGATGGATATTTGCATGTGTGGGACATATGCAATGTACTTGTTAAAATCACATGTGCAAACATGATTCAAATAATCTGTTTGAACAATTTTAGTCTATTTTTAAGAGTCTTGGATACCAAGTTATTAAGTTCAATGATTCAATGGAATCAGATATCAGCTGATGCTGCAATACCGCCCTCTGTCAAAGTACTAAATTGAAATGTGTTACCATACAGAGGCATATTCATGATGAAAATAACATCTTTGGATATTTTAAGTGCACACAGTCAAAACTGAGCCTTGCAGATTCACTCAAAGTACTATGTCAGCTTAACAATGTCAACTTTTGATTCCAAACATTACAAAATATATGCATATTTGTTCATGTCAGCTATGTAACCATGTTAGGATCAGTTGTAGAAAGTTAAATTCAAATAATCTGTTTGAATATTACTTATGTAATCTTTAAAAGTCAGATAACAAATATTATTAGTCATTAATAATGCATACAGCAAAATGGATCATGAGAATTCCCATAATATCATTTGGGCCACAATGCCGCACTACATCAATCAACATCTTAAAGAAACTGAACAATAAAATGGAATGCATTCTGTGTTCAACTTACATCATTTTGCTGTTTTCTTACATGCAATGGTAAATATACCTGGGTAAAGTATATTTTACCCCTCTGACCTGTATTTCATTCTCTGATAGCTTAGTATGATTTTGTAGAGAATTTGAACACGTTCTAGTATAAAGTCATCATCTCTGTCCTCTCACTAAATAACCTATAACTATGTTTATAAACAATTACTGATAGCTATACAAGCAGATATGTGTTACTGGGGAAGTCACCCCATCATAAACACATAAATTAACTGATTGTACCCCAAATAAATAGTTTCAATGACCTAAAGGTACAAAGCAAAATAGAATTTTGTCTTTATGTATTTTAAATGAGGGTCTCATTTTGACTAATAAAGATATTTTCTCTGATCAAATTTGACAAATATCCATCATTTGAGCTTGTATATGGTGTAGGAGTATATATATGCTGATATCATTTAATATCATTAGAGAAAAATATTATATATGTGTATACTTCGTGGAAAATTTTTATTTTTTAATTGTTTTTTTAAATTTCATCTAAATTTTTAAAATTAAAATTATTTTTTATTTTTAATTTCATTTTTATATTTTTAAAGTCAATATACATAACATTTTAAAATTTCATGTGTATGTCATTAATAATAAAAATTTTATATCAGTTTCAAGTTTTTACTGACAGGTCTTAGAACACAATAAATTTCACTATATTGTCTCTACATTTGTTTCTCAATACTGAACTTTCCACTGTGTGACAATCAATACAAATCATATGTTAATCTAAAATACCTTCAAAGATGACTCTATGGTTTAGTTCTTGTCAAGGGTTGACCTGCATTTTCTTTGAGAGGCTGAATTGTAAACAAAACAACAGGCAAACGAACACAGATTTCACTTCCGGATCATCACCAAGACCTTATTACTCAATGTGCACTGTCGCCGAAATACACACAGACAACCACACCATAAGCTCGCATTTTAAAGAATAAACAATTGCCTTTAAATCCTTACCAAAAATGCTAAAATCTAACTCAAGTATCACCACCAATTTCAGACAGGAAAAAGTGATCTAAAAATAGACTGGGACTACATTCGTGTACTGAACCGGATTTTATTAATTGTGTACTGATTCCATATATAAACCCAACCTACGTTAAACTCCCCTTGTTGCTAAACAGCCCCAGCAATATCCCCCATGTTAAATTCCCTTTCTTGCTAAACAGACACAGGTGTTTTGCCCATGTTTAATTCTGCTGGTCTCTAATTGTGTCCTTGACCTTTTCGACTGGGATTTCCATTGTTGCTAAACAGTCCCCTATCATTATTTTACTACTATTATACGGTCATAAACTTGTTGTTGTTGTGGGGCTTAACGCCATTTTTTTATCACACGATAGTCTGGATATACATGGCTGCCAGTATTAATGGTGGAGGAAGAAACCGGGAAATCCGCAGAAAGAGCCACCGTCCCACGAGAAACTACTGGCAAGCTTTCTCCCATATCTACATTCGCCGAATCTTAGATTCGAACCCACGCTGACATAGGTGAGATGGCAATGATCCGTAACAGAGAGCTCTTTAGATCACTCGGCCACTCGGTAACAGAAAAAAGCAAAAGCAAAAATTTGTAAAATAGAACAATTTAATTATCAATATTATAAAATGCCAATTTAAGAGGATCTTAAGTATTATGAATACATGATTATATACCAAACCAATGTAAACCCGAAAAAGTTCTTTTTAAAGTCGAAAAGAATGAAACGTTCCATATAATTTCAGATACACGAATGTGAGGGTCCAACAGCAGTCCTGATGCATCCAAATAGCATTGTCCATAACTCCTTTGAATAATTCACAATAGCATCAGGATAATAGTACAGTCCCATGAGAACTTATATTTACAATGAATAAACAAAAAAAGAAATGATTTTGTCTTCTCAAATAATATATAAAAAGAACATAAAATACGCATGCAGACCTAATGTTACAGCATGAAAACAAGTAATGTAAAAAAGAAAATTGTCTAAGGACTGGTACTTATATACAGGCGAAAAGGGTAAAACACGCATACTGTCATTAAAAATACTTGACAAATAGCAAATCCAGAAGAACCCATCCAATGAAAAAGAACTTAATTCTTCTAAAATATCACAAATCCGACCTGTCCAATTGAAAAAGTCTCGAAACTCAGACCTGATGGGGAGGTTAACACAGCGTGAAACTTAAGTATGGAATACTACCCGACAAAGTTATTATCCGCTGTCATAAAAAAAAAATAAAAAAAAAACAATGGACACCTACTTGTTGATCTAATGTGTGTGCATAGTGTGTTGATACATAGTAGATCCAAATAAAATATAATGTTCTTACGTACACGTTTCGTGCAGGTGCGTGCAATACCAAGGTATTCATTATCGTAGAATACTTAACGATTTTGACAATGTAAAGTTAATGGGAAAAAGGAGATAATAATAATAATAATAATAATAATAATAATAATAATAATAATAATAATAATAATAATAATAATAATAATAATAATAATGAATCTTGACAGTTTTCATAAAACAACTATGATTACGACATCATGGGCTGTATGGCGGCCACTGCTTCGCGCTGTGAAGATTTTTTTCTTGGCTATATTTGAAAATGTATATTTAATATATTTGATATATAAAATAATTTTATGAGCTGTAATGTTTCAAAGTGTTTTTGTCTTTTGCGCTGTTGAAAACAAAGTGCATTGCAAATGGAAGAGTTACTTCCCATGGCGAGATCTTTCGGACGTTAATTTTCCCATAAATAAATACTCCAAAGCTTTATTATCGCGGGCTCTATATTATCGCGGCAAACGGAATTATCCGAATAATTGTGGACACACCGTTGAGCGGTTGTTTACAGATATAAAGCTGTAGCTAGTAAGAACGCAAATATCTTAAAGCACAATTTCCTCTAAAACGTCAACATTTTTTTATAAGATTATGATGTAAAGGAATGAACATCACAGGGGCTAGTGTCATTGCCTACAATTTACCGTCATACATGTACAATATAATAAATACTTATTTATTATATAATACGTGTACGACGGTAAATTGTAAGCAACAATACGAGACCCTGTAATGAACATCACGTTTTTTGTAAAGCACATGCAGTTACGATGATCATATAAAAAGAAACTCTAGTCGAACTTTCTATACTTTCATTGGCCCACAGGTACTCGACGCGAGCTTGATGTTAAAAAAAAAAACAACAAACAAACCAGAAACAAAACAATAATCTTAAGGAAAAAGTCATACAGAGTGACAAAAATACCTCAAATTACCCCATGACCCGTTCTAACATTGGACCATCCCTCTCATACTATATAAGAGACATTAAAGCAGAGAGGGTCGAATGTCAGAACGGGTCATGGGGTAATCTGAGATATTTTTTGACTCTGTATGACCTTTTTCCTTACGATTATTGTGGGCTTTTTAACATCCAGCTCGCTTCGAGTACATGTGCATTGGCATTGATTACAAAATATATTCATTGCATGTCTAATGTTTGATTATTATAGCTTATATACTGATGGTGACATACCATCCTTACATGGTCATGGTTGTAATTTCATTCTATGGTAGCCAATGTCGACCAAAATTTACAACATGTTGCATACATATATAAGAATATAATAACATTTAAACTTTCTTTAAATATTTACTATTATAATAATAATAACAGTTTACATTCTTTGATCGCATTGCATTTAAAATTAATATTGTTAGTGTTTTAAAAAGTAATTCTGTTATTCATGGATTCTGCATGTATTTACACGAGATAATTTGTTCATTCGATTTTATCATTGGATCCTTTCGTTTATTGTGGAAATACTAAAACAATACAAACATGGACATTTATTCTAATAGGTAAGTTGTATTTTATTTTTATTATAATACTTGCATGCTACCATACTTAGTTGGCAAATACTGTGATAATGCAGAGTTGTTGTTCCCCCATGGAACGCTAATCTGAGTCAACCACTGTATGCTGTTTTGTTTACATATAATCGCTTCATTGAAAAAATATTTTTTTTAAATAAGAATAAAAAGAAGGAAAGATATTCAAACTTTACAAATTATAAGTAAGCAACAGTTTCAATATGTACCTGTAAGAATATTAAGTACAGCTAAATGTCTTTTGTTTTTGTAAAATGAAGATTAAAGAAAGAGTTTATAGCCATAGGCACTTGATTCAGGGGGTAAACTAATGTGTTAATTGGTGAGTGTACAAATTGGTTTACCTCTAAATCAAGTGCCTGTGTGCTTAGTATATGTACATATATATATTTTTAGTGTTCTTTGGAGATGATTTTCGCTTTATGTCTGACGGTGTTTAGTCAGACTAGCTGTCAGATAACTTATCATGAAACTACTGAGTATACTCATTGTTATTAATTTAATTAATTAATAATGATATAAAATATTCTATTATTTGCACTATTATTTTACACCCAAAATTACTTATATTATATTTAAGGATCTGATAAGTACTCATTAGTGCAGTTCGATGATTTTTGGGGTGAAAAGACATGCCCATATTATGTATTTAATTTAACTTGTAATAATATAGCTTTTGTTAGACTAAAAACAAAAATTCTTATCTATCTCTCATAGCCATGTGAACCTCTTTCTGTACATATCACAGGCACTTATTTACCTGTATTTACATGTATTATATAATAACTACATGTATGACAGGTAAATTATAAGCAACATAGAGTCCATGTGGTACATATTATTCTTTTTCATCAGACTATAGTACATATGGATCAGGCCAACTTAAGAATTTAAAAATTATAAAAAATATTGATCAGATCCCATTGAAAGACAGAATGTACTGTAGTAGGGATACACCAGCAGGTGTACATCAGTTATATGAAAAGAACTATTCCCTTTATTCAACCTCTTTTCAAAGATATTCCTCCTTATTCGAAATGATATTCATTTAAACCACATAGAATGCATTCAATGCTAGACCCAGATTTTAACAACAATTACTAAACTTTTCCTGTGTCAGTATAGCTATCCTGATTTAATTTGCCTTCTGTATGATGTTTTGTCTTTTGCAGATTTTGTGTGTCTTTTATATCTTTTTTTAATATAAAGCACCTAAGTATATGACCTGTACACTAAAATATGTAAATACACATTCTGGCTTCATACAGTTATAAGTGACACTTTTATTTTATGCTCTGACCACTTTGCCATTGACCATTCCTGTCCAGTCATGTTAGATGAAGTACCATAGAGTGATGTCATTAATCAAATTGTACTTGAAATTGGGAAGAAGTGAATAATTTGTACTAAAATTGCTTCATTTGGGAGAAAGTAATTCATAAAGTTAAAACAAGTTTGTTTTGGTGTTTATTATTATTAAAAGAATTACAAATGGTAAAATTAGGGTGTATATTATGGAAAAATACTTGTGTATTTTAGTGTTGATTCCAGTTTTTGAGTGTAGTTTGGTATTTCTAGCAACACGTCTTTAAGAATTTATCATGCCTTGTGTATGGTTATAATTTGTCCTTGCATCTACACATGTATTGTGTCCTGTGTGCTTTGGTTTTAGCCTGTGTCACAAAGAAGGATAATAATATTTGGTAATAAATATAGTTTATTTTGCATACTTCGTTTCTCAGTATACTGATGATAAATAATATGGCATTTAAAAATCTGTGTTGTTTTGATATCAATATCCCATATTTTCTGGCCAGTGTATAAATTATTTTGAAAAGAAGAAAATTTACAGTTTCGATCTGAAGTAGAACTCATAATGTCATGAAATATTTTAACAGCAACCCACAAATCGAAAATAGAAAATACTGGCATGTTTCATAGAGTTAGCTTTCTTTACATTTAGATGGTTAAAATAATGAACTGTCAGTGCATACTATTTAGGACTTCTGGAGGACTGCCAATTCCCTCCAACATATGGAGCTCCTACCATGTGTTCCATCCGATATGTTCCTTGCTCAATTGCTTGCCTTCCAATGAACAATATTTCTGTTTCCAACGCTCGCTATGTATGGGTGGTATTTTCAGTGATGGAGGGTGTGTGTGGAGATTGGGAAGAATTCATTGTAAAAGACTGGTAGAAAACAGATACATGTGGTATACTGTGTGATACATGTATGTACAAGAAGATTCAATATCTAAGATTCATTAGTGCAGCTGTTTCTCTTGATTGATTGGTTATGTGAACAAAGGGATTATGCTATCAGAGATTTTATAAGGTATAGATAGTCCTATGGTACTCAGTGTGGCCTCCACAGCAGCCATCTTGAAACTCGTGTAATTGCTACTTCTGTATGGCTTGTCATAATAATATGGGACATTCACCGAAAGACCTCATTTTATGTCTGGTTGGACATTTGTAAATAAAAACAGCATCTATCTGATGTCCAGTGTTGCTGCCACCCTGCTTTTTAAAAAACAGATGATGGCTGTCAAGTAATGAGCAAATTGCAGACAGAATAGTTTGAACTAAAATGGATGTGTGCATCTCTTATAATGACTCTAATATATAGATATTTATGTCTTCTAATTTTAAATGTAAGTATGATAGATAGATGGAGAGATGGATGGATGGATGGACGGATGGATGGATGGATGGATGGATGGATGGATGGATGGATGGATGGATGGATGGATGGATGGATGGATGGATGGATGGGTGGGTGGGTGGGTGGGTGGGTAGGCAGGCATGCAGGCAGGCAGACAGACAATAAAAATGGCATCTCTGATGTCCAATATTGGTGCCACCCTGCTTTTAAGCCAGTAAAAAACAGATGATGGCTGTCAAGTATAGAGGAATTTGCTGACAGAATAGTTTGAACTAAAAATGGATGTGTCTCATATTAATCTTAAGTATTTTTAAATTCAGTAAATGTCTCTTCATTGTTTAGTAATGCAACTCTTATAATAACTCCAATGTATAGATATTTGTCATCTAATTATAAATGTATGTATGATAGATAGTCTTGGACCTTTTTAAGAGTGTTCATAAAGCTTGGTTTAAATTACCCTGTTCTGCAAACTTCTTTTTGGTTTAAATTACCCTGTTCTGCAAATTTCTCTTTGACAATGTATTGAATATTCTTAAAAAGAATCAAAGTAGGCCATAGTACAACAGAAATGTGTATATGAGTTTTGAATTTTTAACTTGGCTTTAACAACTTTTGAGTCATATTGCTATGGTGCTTGCAGTGTGACAGTTTATAATAATGTCCAGCACTGGGGCATCATGCTGTAGACATGTATTATGATGTTCCACCCAATCACATTATTACCAGGCTGACCAGTCCTAAACAGCTGTTAGCACAATTTTTATGTCTTTGGTATGACTAGGCTGTAGCTTGAACACACGACCTCCTATAGCCAAGACAGACACTTTAACCTCTTGGTGATAGGGGCGATCAGCAACAGAAATGAACTTCCTTCTCATATATATATATAAAATGGTATATCTTTGTAAAAATTTCATTATTATGATCTTAATAAATACATAATATATGAAATAGTTCCATATTTTATGATGAGTTTAATTTTATGTTTCAGGTTGATAAAATGAAAAGTATAAAAAGTACAGTCAAAGTGATGTGCTGGAAAGATTATTAATTTGTGTGTGCATGTCCAGCTGTGTTAACGACACGACTTTGCAGATCCTAAATGGCCAGGGAAGAAACCTATAAAGTAAAAGCTCATTAGCAAAAATTCATGTAGTTTACATAGTTTTAATTTTGCAACAAGGCAGCAGTCTGCAAATGCACCTACACAGCAACTTGCACATCTACACAACAGCTTGCATACACACCTACAAAACAACTACAGCAGCTTTCTGATATACATAAGATTTATATTCCTGGGGTCTTGGTTATTATGTAAGTTTAGTTATACTAATGGTCTTACACATTGATGTTATGGTGAAGGGTAGCTTCAATACACAATAAAAATTCTCAAATTTATAAAAATTGTAACAAATGATTTACACATGAAGGTAAGAGGAGTGGAACTATATACAGTGGGTGCATTCAATTTGAAGATTGCAAAAACAAGACTGAGATTATCGCAAAAACTAGAAGCCTTGACCAGGCATTCATTCTTTGTATGATTACAGTTCATTTACATATCTGTGAGCTTACATATGTCGCAGTTTATGTATCCTGGAAAGTTGCTGTACCAATGGACAGACCTACACAACAGCTTGCATACACACCTACACAACAGCTTGCATACACACCTACACAACAGCTTGCATACACACCTACAAAAATAATTGTAGACATACCCACACAATAACTTCAATTCACACATATCAAAACAACTAGTCATACCTACATAGTAGCTTGCATACACACTGAAAAACAACAACTACATATGCATACACGAAAACTTTCACACAGATCATACAGAGCTAACAACACATTAGCTTGCATGCACACTGACACAGCAACTACATATGCATACACAAAACCTTTCACTCACACAGATTATACAGAGCTAACAACACATTAGCTTGCATGCACACTGACACAACAACTACATATATGCATACACGAAAACTTTCACTCACACAGATTATACAGAGCTAACAACACATTAGATTGCATGCACACTGACACAACAACTACATATGCATACACGAAAACTTTCACTCACACAGATCATACAGAGCTAACAACACATTAGCTTGCATACACACTGACACAACAACTACATATGCATACATGAAAACTTTCACACACACAGATCATACAGAGCTAACAACACATTAGCTTGCATGCACACTGACACAACAACTACATATATGCATACACGAAAACTTTCACTCACACAGATCATACAGAGCTAGCAACACATTAGCTTGCATGCACACTGACACAACAACTACATGTGCATACATGAAAACTTTAACTCACACAGATCATACAGAGCTAAAACACATTAACTTGCATGCCCACTGACACAACAACTACATATGCATACACGAAAACTTTCACTCACACAGATCATACAGAGCTAACAACACATTAGCTTGCATACACACTGACACAACAACTACATATGCATACATGAAAACTTTTACTCACACAGATCATACAGAGCTAACAACACATTAGCTTGCATGCACTGACACTACCTCTATACAGACATACACAGCAACTTGCATACAAATGTACAGATCAACTACAAACATACCTACACAACAACTTGCATAGACACCTACAAAACAAATAAATACATACACAGTAACTGTAATACACACTATCAACACAAATAAATACATAATTTCATAAAAATTGCAAATACACCTATAATAAAACTAGAGACATACCTGCATAAAAGCTTGCATGCACACTGCCAAAACCACTAGATATACATAGCAAATTAATTCCAAGCTTACAAAATAGCTACAGATGTACCTACACAACAGCCTGCATACACACATACACAACAGCCTGCATACACACAAACACAACAGCCTGCATACACACCTACACAACAGCCTGCATACACACCTACACGACAGCCCTGCATACACACCTACACAACAGCCTGCATATACACCTACACAACAGCCTGCATACACACCTACACAACAGCCTGCATACACACCTACACAACAGCCTGCATACACACCTACACAACAATTAGACATACCTACTCAACAACCTATGGACATGTCTAAACAAAACCCTACAGATACACCTACACAATAGCCCACATATACACCTAGAAAACAACTACAGACATACCTTTCAACAGTCTCTACATATGCCTAAACAAGAATATACAGACATGCCAAGAAAGCACCCCACAGACACACATAACAACAACCTACAAGACATGCCTATAAAGTAACTGGCAAACACCATTACAATTAAACCTACAGACGTTGTTGTTATAGGGTTTAACGCCATTTTTTCAGCACAATATAGGCTATACATGGTGGCCATTATTAATGGTGGAGGAAGAAACCTGGAAAACTCAGGGAAGAACCACAGACTCACGAGAAGCTACTGGCAGGATAGTGAGATAGACCACTTGGCCACTCAGGGTCCCTACCTACAGACATACCTACAAAGTAACTCAAAGATACATATAAAAAACAACTGACAGACATAAATACATGCATATCTGCACAATAGACAGGCACACAACCGCTGTCAGACATAGCAATTGGCATAGACAGCAGTCACATACAATAACTTAGTTTATATTGAATAATGAAGGATATTAAATATTAAATCAGAGTAATTTTATTTCTTAATTCATTTGTTTCACTGAAATTTCTTCGTTCGATCAGAACATGTGTTAATCATTTGCTACAATCACTGTGCATGTATGCATAATTTGTATTATTTTAGAAGGAATACTTGTTAGAATTTTTACAGGTGATGAAATCAACATTCACAATATTTTAAGAATTTTAAAAACAACTTTTACATGTGTATGATGTCAATGAGCTATTGTTTACAATTTATGTATACAATATAAGGAAAATGCTATGCTATTGTTGGTATTGTTATCAATCAGATTATAGTTTTCTTTTCCTTCACTCATCTATGTATGTATGTACATACATATATCTGTGCATGGATGCATGCATGCATGTAGCATGAATGTATATATGCACATATACATATATATATATGAATGTATGTATGTATGTATGAATATATGTATGTATGTATGTATGTATGTATGTATGTATGTATGTATGTATGTATGTATGTATGTATGTATGTATGTATGTATATTCACATGCATTCTCTGGAAAGGGACTGGGAACAGAGGGTACACAATTTGTGAGAAAAGTGTGCTGCCATGATTAAATTTTTACTTCATATATCTGCAGATTGTACTTGACCCTGTTCATGGAATAATACACCTTGATGCATTGGCTGTGAAGATTATTGACACACTATACTTTCAGCGCTTGAGATATCTGAAACAACTTGCCTTTGCAGACTTTGTCTACCCTGGGGCTACACACACACGTTTTGCCCATAGTATTGGGTATGTATGTTATAATTCCTCTTATTACCCTTTGTCCCAAATTCTGTTACCCTTAAAAGGACAATCTTGGAATTTGTTGTCGCCTTATAACATTATATGCAGTAATTTCTTAATTGTCAATATGTTCTTCATTTTAAACATTGCAAAGTTTGAACACAAAGACCTTTCCTTATAGATTTTAGCATTACAAATGGCCATGGGTGTCTTTATGTCTGATTTTCGAAGTTCAGAGGTTTCGGAAATGATAAATCATGCATATTTTGATGCAATATTTTATCTGGTACGCAGAAGATCACTTATATGGGTGCCCTTTGTATGCATGTAATTGCTGGACGGCAAACTCAGGGGCTTGCCAGTGGCTGAGCAGTGGGAAAATGTATTGATATTGATAGTGACTGAATTCAGTGGCAGAACGACCCACTGATGTACTTGCATATAAGAGTACATCAAATGAACAACTTTAGCTTTCATTATTGTGTTCATTTCCAAGTGTAACTGAATAAGTAGTGCATGTGACCTCAAAATTGACATGTTGAGAGTTAGACAAAATGTTGTTTGCAAATTTGGACAAGTATATTGGGGATAAAGGGCAAATGTTGTTTGCAAATTTGGACAAGTATTTTGGGGATAAAGAGCAAATTGACAAAGATTTTAATGATATTCAACAGAGTGTAACTGATAGTTCACATAGAACAATATGTGTGATGCCTAGCTTAGTGCTTGGAAGAAAGCTTTTCATTGGTCTGATGTAAGTCACTCTCACTCTAATGGACAAACATATGCTACACATCAGGAGTGTAAAGAATTTGGCAAACTCAGTGGCAAACACTTTCTCTACTCATCTGGACATATAGCTACTTCAGGTATTCCACTAAGCTTCTTGTCTAAGCTTCTTGTCTGCAACTTTTGCTGTTGGGACTCCAGTTTTTCCCAAAATAGGAGTCCTGGACTCCTAGTTTTAAAGTCCTAGCAAGACCTCTGAAGTTGTAGAATGTGACCTTCTGTGCTGGTCTCTGTTTTTTTTTTTTGTTTGCAACATCTGATGGAAAGACTTTGAGTTGCTAATGGGTGAATTTATGACTTTGCTTTTATTCAGAATTAATCTATTCAAATGAATATATATATGAATATATATATATATATATATATATATATATATATATATATATATATATATATATATATATATATATATATATATATATATGATAATACTCTTTCTCCATATTGGAATTTGGTGCAACTATGCAAAAAAAAAATTTGACCCTTTACTCTGCATCCAAGAACAAAGAGAAATGATGATAATACAACAAATCTTTTAGACTTTGTGAAAATTCCTAACAAAAGGCATTTAATTCAGCCAGCTGTGTTAATTTGTATAGGTACAGTGGTTGTTAAATAAGCATGGCTAGACACTGTAGACAAATGTAATTGGTAGACTTAGACAGGAGAACATAAAAATTTACCACTGTGACAACAATTACAAATAAATGATTGAGCCTTCTTGGAGTTATTTAGTAAACCAAATAAATACTTGACAGATATTACCCAGGCAAACAGTGTATCTGTCTTGAATCAACATATCCATGTTAATTGGCCTGTGTGATCCAGATTTCAAGTTGGAAACATGGCTTTACAGTATTTATGCTCTATGAACATTTGCAGAAGCTGAGCAGAAGCTTAAATTTAAGTGATGATTCAAATTCTTTATTGGCACATTTATGGGATGAGCCACATACCATGTTTCAATTAGTTATAATGATGTTCATGATCATGTGTACCTTCCATGAAACAAATTGTATTCTACCTTACAACTATTGACCTACACAGTTAATGTTTCTCTTAACATTTGCACTTTCTACTTGGCTGAATTAGCATGCATCCACTTCACAGGAATAGAAATACAATCATGTTGAACAGCAATATGCAATTAAAAATCATACGGACTTCACAAATCAATTACTGTAACCAGCTAAATGTTATAAGAATAAAAATGTTATAACATAGCCTTTGGAGCATTTAATAATTAGAAATTTGGTAGGGGAAATGAAACTCATTCTAAAAATACAGTTTATCCAAGAGTGTAATAAACAATTTTAAGTGTATGCTGTTTATTCAATTGCAAGATAATGTTTTTTATATAAAGGATTATATATATATGTATGTATGTATGTATGTATGTATGTATGTGTATATATATATATATATATATATATATATATATATATATATATATATATATATATATATATATATATATATTGTTTTCATTCTTATTATAATTAAAGAAAAGTCTGTACATTATCATATGTAATGCAGATAATAGCTTTTTCTTGTTCTTAGCAATGTTTTATTTTTTCAATATTTAACCAAATTACAGAATGCAAAGTCAAATTAGACCCAACAATAGAATCAGTAGAAATATTTAATATGGATATATGTTTTTGTTATCATTATAAGTACACCCACAATGAAATGACAGTTTAAATATCTTCATTCAAAGAAAGAACACAGAAAGTGAATTAGGATGGGCATTTCCATACTACGATTTGTTTGAAATGACTTCAGCCCAATGGGCATAGTCAGAACAATTTCTAAATACAGACGCATTATGACCCATGTCAAAAACATTCTTATTTGCACAAGAAATGAGCACAGTAACTATCACCTGTAAGAAGTCTTGGTATTCTACCCAGCAAAATTTAAAACAGAAACCTCAACAACAAGAACAACAGAAGGTTTTAAATCAAGTCAAAATATGTGTTATCATAGTTCCCAAAACACTTAACATGATGACACCTATAGACTAAATTATTTTACTTTCAAAAAACAATTAGTGTATACTGCTGCAGTGATGTATCTTGTTATCTGTTGTAATGTTAATCATTTTCAGAATCTACTACTTAGCATGCCATTTGATCATTGTTTCAGTGTCTACCATTTAGCGTGCCATTTGATCATTGATTCATTGTCTACCATTTAGTATTTAGCATGCAATTTGATCATTGTTTCAGTGTATACCATTTAGCATGCCACTTGATCATTGATTCAGTGTCTACCATTTAGTATTTAGCATGCAATTTGATCATTGTTTCAGTGTCTAACATTTAGTATTTAGCATTCCATTTGATCATTGATTCAGTGTCTACAATTTAGCATGCCATTTGATCATTGTTTCAGAATCTACAAGTTAGCATGCAATTTGATCAATTATTCAGTGTGTACCATTTAGCATGTCACTTGATCATTGATTCAGTGTCTACCATTTAGCATGCTATTTGATCATTGATTCAATGTCTACCATTTAGCATTCCATTTGATCATTGATTCAGAATCTACCAGTTAGCATGCCATTTGATCATTGTTTCAGAATCTACCATTTAGCATGCCATTTGATCATTGTTTCAGAGTCTACCATTTAGCATGTCAGATGATCAATGCTATTGAAGCTCATAAACTCCCAGATGGCGCCATTGAAATGTCTCCTGAGGACAAAAAGTGTATTCGTGTTGCAGCTTTGTGTCATGACTTAGGTAAAACTCATAATGACCGTTTAATGCTTGGTCAAAATATTTTGAGATAGTATTCCACATTACGTTGGCAAATGGTGACGTGATTCTTCGGATGCATTATGATATGCATTACTGTTACATTTTGAAGTATGATGCTTGTTATAGAAATATAATTATATATAAAATAAATGGTTTAAAAAATGGACACATATTTTATTAAGCTGAGCTTCGTAATTTGTTAAGTCGTCATATAAAAATACCTTCTTTGTAGGTAACCTCAAGGAATTGGAAAGAGTAACAATAATTTCAACACAAACTAGAATTATTGCATAGCTGAATTTGTTTTAATTTTACACAACAATGTTTTGAATTCATTCAAAGTAGCAAGTCAATTATTAAAAGAGGCTTTGTTTATATGACACTACTTGTGATGAAAAATTTATTTGTATTCTACTTAAATGGAATCCATTATTATATTGATGTAGGCATATTACTTCTTTTCTTATAGTAAAATTGTTTTTTTATAAGATATATTACATGATTGATAATTATATTTATAAAATAAATGTTGATTGATGTAGTGATATATTATGCACTGCATGTCAACATTATTTAAAACCAGCTGATACAGAAGTTAACATAAAAAGTTTATCTTATTTCCTTAAGGGCATGGCCCATTTTCTCACGTCTACACGCAGATAGGTAACAAAGTACTAAAGGAAGATGATGGATCAGAACTACAATTAAAGGTATTCTAAAATTGTGTTTTACATTTAATTTATAAAATTATTGTCAATTGAAAGCAATTGTCCCAGAAAAGTTTGTATTTGAATTTTACAGTATCCATCTTTAATTTATCAAGTCACTATTATAAAAGTAATACTTTATATGAAATATATTAACTAATAATTAAATTTGACCTCATTCCATTTCAGACCAGGTACATAATTTGCAAAATACCATGCTGCCTGTACAGCATATATGATTGAAGTATTACAAAAGGGATTTTACTGTGAGAAAAGTTAAAAGGTGTTGTATAAAGTTAGATAGGGCATGATGAATGGAAATAAAAGAATCAACAGACAGTTACCATTATCAGGGTTAAAATTAGCAACAAGTGGGGAAATGGAATTTGAAAAGCATATCAGCATCAAGGACGGTAGAAAATATAAGGTTATGGTAGTCAGGAAATGAATCTTTGGAAAAGGGATGTATCTTTATAAAAGGCATGGTCAGCATTATTTCATTACTGGGTGGTCTTTTGGGTCCACACTTCATTTATAAAGGTTATGCCAGTCATATTCTATATGTATGGGAGTTCTTATGTGATATAGTATATATAGAGAGAGACTAAGAGAGATTTAAATGGGATGGAAGAGGTTAAATGAGAGAACCTAAGTGAAGTGGAGTGATGAGACATAGTAGCAGTGGAACCAGTAGCAAAACTCTTAGTATAGAAAAACTAGAGAGCGGGATAGGAAGTTAATATATATTATCACTGAGGTCCGCTCACCCTGATCCCTTGTGTTATACGGATAGATATCTTTGATTCAATGTGGTGGGTGACATTCTCAGAAGCTGACTGTTCACCGTAGATAGAAGTGGGGGGAAAATGTCTTCTGAGAGAGATTTCATAACTTGACTATTAGTCTCAAAGGACCAAGCATGGTTTTGAAAATTAGAAATTTTTTTCCACAATCAAAAAAGTGGAAAGAAGGTGAAAAAGCCTCACATCTGGAATTTTGTGTATCTGATGAAGCAGAAAATTGGTTATATGGACTCCCAGAGGAAGTTCAAGCAGTTTACATCATTTACGAAAATTTAACTGTTGAGTGAAATATCTATATTCCTTTATGCAGGTAAGTGACACTGTGCTGTGTTATCCATAGAAGGTAAAATCAAAGTGGATGGTCTTGGGAAAATCAGCAATAGATATATTTGATATCAATAGTCATGCATGTGTATACAGTGACATTTGGCTATTCTAATTTGGACACAGTTTATGATGGCCAAAATTAATGACTAAAATGATGATATTATTAATGTAAATTAAGTGTTTCTCTCCACCTTCATCTTTTTATTCTACTTAATATGTTGTCCATAAACTGAGAAGATATATTTTTTTTCAAATTCTAAAGTTTATTTAATTGAGTAGCAAAATGCAGTAAATTTAATTGGTTGCTAAAGCAGTACTTCAAGGGAACAAAAAATTATGTTTTGCTTAAATGGAAAATAAAGTTTTTACTACATTTGAGAATTTTTGAAGCAGATAATAATACTGTAGGACACATATCTATACTGTTGATTTTTTATATGAATTTTGTGGAGCCACATAAATGAAGGAGGGGGAATCATGACCAAAAGGGATTTTTAGAAAAATATAAAGATTGTGTTTAAGTTTGAATGGGAGAAGATGAATGGAGATAACCTATTATCAATAGTTGCCATTATCAACAGTGAATGGATACAAAGCAGAAATCTCACGACAGAAAGAAATGATCTAACCCCATAGTGAGAGTTGACTTCTCTAACAATAAATAACAAGATTCATTTCAGAAATACATTTGCCGCTGATTGAATTCAAAATGCAGTAAATGTTGTGAGCCAAACTTAGAGTTCTATATTTTATTTAATTTAAAAATTTGCATACAAAAGTAGTTGGAAGAAAATAGAACATTTCATGGGAACTTCGGCTAACTTCGTAATTTGCTCGGAATTTTTATCACGTGGCGGGTGGTCAACTGACCGCAATATCCAATCGATAGCTGGTAGGCAAAAATAGTCTGGTCCCCTGCTTAGTATGATCCCTAGTATAGTATAGCGGAGTGCATCACAGGGAGCATACTACGCAGGGGACCAGACTAGTGGTCAAAACAAGGCAGACAATTCAGCATTAGCATCAACTGTTCTAACTATTTCAGCTTCGTTTATAGAGTTGAAAAATACCTATTCAACAGCGATGATGCCACAGATATTGATGAAATTTAATATTGGAACCATCCTGTCTCGTTTTCTGGATTTTATAGCCATACGAGAGAGTAGCTATGAGCTGTTTACATCTGGACATATACATGCAAGTATGGAAACGGTGTTGATGTTAAAAATTGAATCCCTTTTTTTTACCATAACACCGCATTTCATAAATCAAGTTTCGTTTAAAAATAAAAGGAATTTTCGTATTAATCCGCAGTCTAACAAACCTGGAATATTTTTCGACGGTAAAGCTGCAGAAGTCCCAGGCATTTAGCTGGCAGGTAGTGGGCATTTCTTAATTTGTTTTAATCTGATACGTCTAAACAACAATGTATGCAATTTTGTTATGTACAGATGCCTACCAGCGTCTGATTGGCTGGAGTATAAAGTGACTCGGGAGGTTTTTCGGATAATTACGGAGCAACTCTGTTAAATCCGGTATGAAATGGGCTATAGTCTTGATGATATATAACACAAGTTACATGCAAGGAAAGATCATGTGTAGTAACCATTTCAAAAAATGTAAAGGTTCCCAGTCATTAAAATAGATGATAGATACACACATGTATGGGTTTGATCACACACACACACACACACACACACACACACACACACACACACACATGAAGTAAGAATAATTGTTTTTGAACTTTTTGCAGCATGAAGATGTTACTCTTGCATTGGTAGACAAAATGTTCAAGGATGACCGTTACCATCTCAAGAAAGACCTGGGACCAGATGGGAAAGCTGAAGAACTTCTAAACCTAATTAAAGAACTCATTAGGGTATAGTTTGAATTATATTACAGAGAGTTAATTTAGTATAAAGTTATTAAGTATTTGGAATAATACCTGTCATCATTGTATGACATACTGTTCTTTGTTGAGTTATACACATGTTAAATCTAATCATTGTATGTTCTTTGTTGAGTTAAATACATGTCAAATATAATCATTGTATGGCATACTATTCTCTGTTGAGTTACAGACATGTCAAATCTAATCACTGTATAACATGCTATATTCTTATTCTTGTTTGAGTAACAGACATGTCAGGTCAAATCATTATATGACATGCCATATTCTTTGTTGAGGATTAGACATATAATCTAATCTTTGTTTGACATAATATATTTGTTGAGTTATAAACTGGTCAAGTTTAATCATTGTATGACATACTATATTTGTTGAGTTTTAAACATATCAAGTCTAATAATTGCAAGACATACTGATCTTTGTTCAGATTTGGACATGTCAGGTTTAATTATTGCATGACACTATATTCTTTGCTGGATTTTAGACATGTCAGGTATAATCATTGTATTACATACTATATTCTTTGTTGAGTTTTTGATATGTCAAGTCTAGTAATTTTTATTAAAACTATAAAATATATTTGCTGTGTAATTACAACAGTGCTATTGACAGTAGTTATACTTGGCATACAATTTTTTTATTTTGATTTTATCACAATATTTTGAACATTAAGTCTAATAAATGCAAGACAGTATGTAAAATAAACAAAGATCTTAGTTATTTGAATTTTAATTTCTCCATCATGTATATTACCTAATCATATTACATTAGGTTAAATTTCTCTGCTACTTCCGAATCAAACTTTCCCGGAAAGATGAAAAATGTCTTTAGGTCGATTTATTATTTAGACTGCAGGAAGCAACTCTTACAAGTTAACTCCCTTTAATCTGACTGTGATTACTTGAAATCCAGATAAAACCGGGGGCCCCGAGTGGTCTAAAGCGCTGTCCGTTACGGATCACTGCCATCTCACCTCTGTCTGCGTGTGTTCGAGTCTAGGATTCGGCGAATGTGAATATGTGAGAAAGCATGCCAGTAGCTTCTCGTGGGTCGGTGGTTCTTTCCGGTGATTTCCCGGCTTCTTCCTCCACCATTAATACTGGCCGCCATGAATAGCCTATCATGTGCTGAAAAATGGCGTTAAACACAACAACAACAACAACCAGATAAAACCAGTCTTCATTTTCTTTTATGCAATCCTCCTTAGTATCCATTTCTTCTTGTGTAACTTCATCATCCACCTTATATATTCTTATATTTCTTGTTTAATTTCATCATCCACCTTATATATTCAGTGTTATATTAGGTCAAAATTTTGTTTCACACATGATTTTGATCAGTAACATTCAGTTTTGCAAGAAAACTTTGTTAGCCATACTTATCAACTGTTACTATTCTAAACCATTCCAATAACATGGTTCCATATTGCGATCGCTGCAGATGGCATATTAAATCAGAAAAATGATAATGCAAGCTGATGATAAATCATCATCATTTTCATATTGAATGCTGTATTCATGGACTTGAGATTGAGAAGAAGAGGACAGTCCTCGTGTTGATGAAGGCAGTGAAGCAAAATTATCAGAAAATGGACAATGGAATGGATGGTACTTAGCTCATTGCAGTGAATAATGAAATCTATAGGTCAGACTGGATTTTGTCTCAGTTTCATGCCCTCTTCCAAATTCAATCATTTCTACCGACAAGGCGAATGCCTTGGTAGATGTTTATGATGATCACAACAGTTCATCATTCAGAATTTCTTGCAACAATTGGTTAAAGATTGCAAGCAATACCAGCCATCTCTTGGAGTTTTCACAATCTCAATAATATGTGTGCTCATTGGTCAGAAATACTTGTCTAACATTTTGAAAAAGCAGCTCAGGGCAGCAAATTGAAAACCATCCAATACTTCATGGTTAGAATTTTAACCTGCACCACATGTCTAAATTGTTTATTAGTCTCATTGATGATGTTAAGGTGCCCTCTCCACCAACCATGCATATACATAAAAATCACCAGAACATAATGTATCTCTGAATACAGTAGAATGATTCATTTTTATAGGTTTAGCACCATTTTTAGTACATGTTAGGCTATACATGTCAGCCTGAATATCTCATTGAGCAAAAATCTGGGTAGGATTACCAACTCATGGGAAACTACCGGCAAGCTGTCTCACATGTCCACATTGATTGAGCCAGAGACTCGTACCACATGGACAAAAATATCCATTGAATATTCACATTGAAAATGCCAAGACGTGATCATGATTCTAACATATCTTTAACAATTTTTCAGTCATTTCGCTACAATGTCTGCAGTGTAGCAGTTTATAGTGATGTCTAGCACTGGGGCATCATGCCGCAGACATGAAGTATGTTGTCCCACCCAGTCACATTATCCACAAACCTGGCCGACCAATCCTAACACTAACCTCTAAATGCTGAGTGTCAAGCAAGGCAGCTGTTATTACCATTTTTGTAAGTCTTTGGTATGACTCGACCAGGGATCGAACGCACGACCTCTCACATCTGAGGAGGATGTTCTAACCACTAGGCCACCAGAGCGGTCGTAATGCCAAGATGTCCTCTGCATCCACCATGAAGATGATCAACAGTACCAGAATATATTGTGTCAGTGAATACAGTCAAATCATTGATTAGTCTTATCATTGAAGTCAAGATGCATTCTTAATCCTACCCATAATCCTTGCAGATGCAGACAGGTACGAGGACATACTCAGTCCATAAATACAGTACAAAGCATTTAAATGGTCTAATCGAGCATTTGAATTGTCTATGATCATCTGTCTCAAAAGGTTTGTTGTCAACATGTTAATGAGTATAAATATATGTACTCTAAACCTATTATACCCAGAACTCCACTAAAGAGGACTTACAAGCAGTATCACCCTGTCTGTGAGGCTTGATGGTTTGGAGTAAAACATTTCCCTCTTGAGGCATTAGCATTTACAGGAAACATTTACCCCATCCATGCATGAAAATATTAAGAAAGTAAGCCAGACATGAAGGTTTGCAAAACGACAAATACAGTGCAGTTGTATGTGCAATGGAACAGCGTATTTTACTATCTTTGAAAATATTTATATTTCTTTGTATTCTTCTCTGTTGAAATTGTGGTAAGCAAATGGGTGTGATGTACATTCATCTCTTCATTTCATCAGATTTGGAGTAGATATTACTGGAAAAAATTGTGATCAAAACTGGTTTAGAGGGTCTGATTTCATTTTCTAAACCTCTCCACATTTATTGCATGAAGAAACATCCATGCAATCCAATGAAGAGGGTTGTTCTTACACAAGAAAATCTAATTTTCCACTTGGAAAGGGCAGTGTAGATAGTTTTTGAAAAGCACACACACCTGGCTTTTACTTCAGAACATTTCTCTTTACAAAGACCAGCAGCAGCTGAGACATACAAGGGGACAAACAAGGGAGAAATCATGTTGTCATTGACTCATATCACACCACTATCTGAATCCATTCCCTGACTGCAAAAAGCTATATTTATCTTTATGAACACAAGTAGTTAGTCTCCATCATAATCAAGGGGTGCTGTTCCATGATTTTAGATGTGTTCAGACTTCATAGAAGAGACTTTTGGGCTACAACAATCTATGACATATGTACCAATTTTAACATTTCCAGACCACACCCATTCGCGTCAGTCCCAAATGGAATCTCGCCAGGATTTTGACAAATTTTGTCTAAGTTCGAGTCAATCTTTACCCACCCACACCCACTGAAGTAGCTGTCTTAAAAGACCTGTAATTTTTGATAGCACAAACTTAAACATACAGAGTGAGGGAGTTACATACAATATCTATGGATCCATTTTCCATTTAGTTTTATTCTGTCAGTTCAGTTCTTCTAATGACACAACCTGGTTTCCCTCACAGGAAAAAGTTATCATAACTAATCAAAGAAAAATAACTTTTTGTTACTCTTCTTGATCGAACTGTTAAGAGAATCATAGCTGCAGGACCTTGTATGTACCCTCAAATTCTACAGACAATATCCATATAGACTCTAAAATACTATTCCTTCCACTCAAGACTTGAATGCAAGACTTTTCCCCCTCTCTAGTTTGGCTAAAGGCAGTGATCAGTGTACTCAGAACTCTCTCAGAAGCAGTTACTCTAATAAAGATTTCAGGTAACGATATATGAGTGACGTTCATGAACCTGGTCTTGAACTCAATGTTTCAATTTGGGACATAGTGGAGTCGGCTGACTGGCATGTCCAGTCTGCCTACACTAGCTTCCATTTGCTTGATATGGTCTCACTAAGAAGAGAAATGGGTTAGTGAAAGCTGTACAGATATTAACCACATCCTTGGCCTAATATATGAATTTGCTACATTTGCTGGGTTTCTATGAGAACTTTTGATGGTGAAACAGAAACCAAGTTTAGAATCCCACTGAGATCTCCCACACATGTATCTGACTCTTGTTGTGTTGTGCTATTATTAGTACAAGTTTATCTATCTAGTAGGGAATTCCCACTGGGTGACACAGGTAAAGGTAGAATGTTCAGTATTTCTTCCTTCTCTTACCTATTCTAATATAATGTCATCAAGTACAGTCGAACTTTGATTATCCATCAGGGTGCAGGACTGAGAACATGATGGTTATTTGAACTGACAGATAATAGAATATGTACATTAAAAGTATGTTACAGTAGACCAGGTCATCAAAAAGTCATAATGCATGTATCTGCATATTTACATGTGCCTGTTTTTAACATTTCAACAAACAATGCCCTGACGGCTAACAGAGATTGACAGTTTATCAGGTGCTGGATAATCAAAGTTCTGCTGTAATGCGTATGATGGAGAAATCTAATTTTTCTGTACATTATGTTTTTAAGAGAATACTTGACTGACCAAATTACTAATAATCCTGCCTGAATCCTTCCTACCATTACCCACATTGCAAGGAATACTTAAAGTTGCATTCAAGTTAAAACATATATTTGGGTTTAATGGTATTCACTAAATAATGGAAAGGGGAGTTATCTTTTAAGAGTTGATTCCATTTGCTAATCTAACATATAGGCAGAAAGAACTTTTTTAATCCTGGGGTCGGGTGGGGCTGGACTTGAAAGTGGAAGAGAAAGTTATCCTTAATTGATGTCATTAGATGGGTATTGTCAAAGGACCATAAAAGATTATTCTTTTTCAAAGGAGGTTTATCCAAATGCTTGTATGTTTAAATTTGCAAATTTATGAAACCATGGTGACTGTGTACCTATTTTAATTCACACAAAGACGGTCCTTTGTTTACCTCATCTAAGACATTTCAATTTAAGAGCTTTTTTCCATATGTAGTAATAGTAATGTAATTGGAACGGTGACTGTTTATTATTTTGCATGTTATAATTGGAAAGTTGACTGTTTATTATTTTGCATGTTATAGCTGGAACGGTGACTGTTTATTATTTTGCATGTTATAACTGGAATGGACGGTGACTGTTTATTATTTTGCATGTTATAATTGAAACGGTGACTGTTTTTTATTTTTGCATGTTTGAATCAGAACGGTGACTGTTTATTATTTTGCATGTTATAATTGGAACGGTGACTGTTTATTATTTTGCATGTTATAATTGAAACGGTGACTGTTTTTTATTTTTGCATGTTTGAATCAGAACGGTGACTGTTTATTATTTTGCATGTTATAATTAGAACGGTGACTGTTTATTTTTTTGCATGTTATAATTGGAATGGTGACTGTTTATTATTTTGCATGTTATAATTGGAATGGTGACTGTTTATTATTTTGCATGTTATAATTGGAATGGTGACTGTTTATTATTTTGCATGTTATAACTGGAATGGTGACTGTTTATTATTTTGCATGTTATAACAATGGAAAAGCAAATCTATAACCATGTCATCAAAAGACACTTTTCCTAATAGCTGTCATTTTTCTACTTATCTCTTCTATCATTACTGGAGTTGTGGGTTATATTTACCTTTAATGAAAGCTCTTACATAATTTTCAGTTAGTTTTGTTCTTTTATGCATAAAGTCCTTTCATAGTTAATACATCTTTTTCATTTTAGTCACTGTATTTATTTAATTTTAAATTCACTTGCCAAAGTTAACACAATCTAAGGAGAACATATCTTGTACCAGCAAGAAGTATGATTTGTCCTGCCTTAAAAATTCATTGTTTGAATAAGTTTATCAAGATACCTTATACTTCTCTATGTTATAATTAAATAGGGAAAGTGTGAAGCTGAAATGTTACCCACAGAGAAGAGGAAAAAATACATGTTCCAGGCAAGATAACATATTTAATTTTTATCTGACATTTTAAGATATATGCTTTAGATAAATAATTAATGTCTTTTGCTTTATAAGCTTTTGCATACAATCGATTACCACAGAAAGAAAATTGTTATCTTGTTTAGTTGTTTAATTAGGAAAAAAAAGATGATTTCCTTGCTACCTGATATTGGTATACACTGTGTATCAGTTTCTTTTATATCAGTCTCTTGGCTAGTAAAACATCATGCATATGAGTTTAATTGTATAAAATATTTCACTAGACTTTCTAGATCATTTTATTATGGTAGACCCACATTGCACATCAACATTGTTGTAAAACCTGTGTGCTTCTTCATTGATTATCCTCTGATGAAATGTGTATTGCTTTTTTTGCAAATTCCAGGCACAAAATCTAATCCTGACAACAGGCTGATTTTTGGTATTAAAAAAAATCAGGTCTCAAAATGCTACATTTGTCTCTCTGCATTTTGTAATGTGAGTAGAAAATTCAAATTATTTGGTATCATTGTAAAGCTGCATCTAAGTTTTATCTTTTATTTAAACTTTATTGTATTTTAAATGACCTTGACACTACAGAGCTCAGAAGTAGTCCACAGCCTTGTCATGCCTACAGGCGGGATTGGGGCTGAATGAATTAATACACCATGTGCACAGGACTTGTCAATATAAGTGGCTATGACTATAAATTTGTATTGGAAGTTATTGAATATCATGCATTGTAACACAAGGTCCAATTTTGTTCATTTGAAAGATTGTTTCCAATGTGGACAGTGGGGTGGATGTGGATAAATGGGACTATTTCAACAGGGATGCCATGGCTTGTGGTATTTCAGAGAGATTCCAGTATGAAAGAGCTTTGAGTGTTGCCCGAGTAGTCAAAACAAGGGATGGTGTGTTTGAGCTGGGGTACCGTGATTATGTAAGTCTGTTCTCAACCAAAGCTTCTTTGTTTGCCTCTAAGGTCTTCTTGTGTGTGTGTGTGTGTGTGTGTGTGTGTGTGTGTGTGTGTGTGTGTGTGTGTGTGTGTGTGTGTTGCACACACACACATGCACTAATATGCACCATTTAATTAATATCCAAACACTGTACATATGTATGTATATATGTGCATGTGTATATGTACATATGAATGTATATTTATATTATGTATAAGTACCTGTGTATATATTTGTGTATATTTATGTCAATATAATTATATTTTTGTATTTTCTATGCATACCTATGTATATACTATTGATTCAATAGCTAGTTACTTGGCAGGTTAAATAGACACACACACACACACACACACACACACACACACACACACACACACACACACACACACACACACACATACATACATACATACATACATACATACATACATACATACATACATACATACATACATACATACATACATGCATGCATGCATGCATGCATGCATGCATGCATGCATGCATACATACATACATACATACATACATACATGTATATATATATATATATATATATATATATATATATATATATATATATATATATATATATATATATATATATATATATATATATATGCTGATGAACTGATATATATGTGTGGTGGACTGTCTTTTTTGTTTCTTTGATTAATGTTATTTTTTATACATTGTATGTCATTAACTGCCTTCTATTATTAAGATAAATACAAACATTAATTTGGTTGTTCTTTCTTCTCTAGGATGCATTCAATCTGTACAGCATGTTCAACACAAGATTCACGCTGTATCGAAAGATCTACAAGCACAAAGTTGTAGTTGCCATGGATTTGATGTAGGATATTATTTAGCATCTTAAGGACCATTTAACAAATATCCAGGCATATAAAAAACCATTTAGCTAATATTCAAACAACTTAAAAACCATTTAACGAATATCCAAGCATCTTAAGAACCAACTCAACCATTATCCAAGCATCTTAAAGATCATTCAGTCAATATCCAAGGACCCTAAAGACCATTTAGTTATTATTCAAGCATCTTAAGGACCAAAATAATGAATATCCAAGCATCTTAAGAACCAACTCAACCATTATCCAAGCATCTTAAAGACCATTCAGTCAATATCCAAGGATCCTAAAGACCATTTAATTATTATCCAAGCATCTTAAGGACCAAAGTAACGAATATCCAAGCATCTTAAGAACCAACTCAACCATTATCCAGGTATCTTAAAGACCATTTAGTCAATATCCAAGGATCCTAAAGACCATTTAATTTTTATCCAAGCATCTTAAGGACCAAAGTAATGAATATCCAAGCATCTTAAGAACCAACTCAACCATTATCCAGGCACCTTAAAGACCATTCAGTCAATATCCAAGGATCCTAGAGACCATTTAATTATTATCCAAGCATCTTAAGGACCAAAGTAACTAATATCCAGGCATCTTATATCCATGCATCTTAAAGACCATTTAACTAATATCCATGCATGTAATGCACCAAATTAATATCCATGCATCTTAAAGACCATTTAACTAATATCCAAGCATCTCAAAGACCATTTAGGCGGCACTCACCAGTTATTATGTACTTTTGAGAGAGTGATGTATGTAAGGTGAAGTTGTTTGCTTTTAACACATGCACAGTGGAAAGAATGTTGGTATACCTATATACTACTTTCATGTTATGTGGCTGAAATTTCTTTGGATATTGTACTTTTGGAAATTGTAAATGATCTTAGGACACTGCTAACTAAAATGACTGCTCCCTTGTGCTCCAAAATCCAAAAATCAACCTTAATTTGTCTAAAGTACACTATCCTTGGCAGCTATTATAATAGCAAAAATAAATTTTGCCAAACTAAACAATACCAGCTTCTAAAAGTGCAATGAATGAATTACCAAATACATAAAATGTAAAAAAAAGTTATCGGCTCCTTTTTTTACAATTTACCTCTGAAGTTCGGGAAGTGAAAAAGAGCAAATAGAGCTAGCACTTTTTTGAAAGGTACACATCTGGAATAAGGCCAAACCGTATACTGCCTAACCCATATTATACCCATCAATCATACACATACAGTAAAACTAGTGAGGAAACCCAGGGAAATTCTTTTTCTTTAAAATTCTAACCCTATGCTAATATGAAACTGTAGAGCGTCACTTTAAAAACAAATATAAACATTTATGCAATTTTTTTTATTTTCATATTATTCTGTATGATGTTCTGAGTAAAATGGTACATTAACAATGATTTTATTCATGAAAATAAGCTAATTATGCTTATTTTGCTATAGCTTACATAATTTGCCATGAGGCATGTTTGTGTGAGTAGTGACCTTCATTATGGGGAAATTAGAAGTCTTAGAATATAGGAAAAATGTCAACTTTAATTGAAAACTGTTGCATTAAGTAAAATAAATACATAATAAAAATGTTTCTTATCATTTATTTGCAATGAAATTAATAAATGATGACAAAGCAAATTTCCTTTCTTCCATATTAAACAATAAGTTAATATTTTACCCTTTGACCATTGACCTTTATGAAGCTCACTCGTTCCATCCCTTTTCAGACTGTAAAGTTATTGTTGACATCTCAGGAATAAATATGGCTAGTTTCATATTCCTGTCTTTCAGTATAACACTGCTTACTTTGTTGACAAAATGCAATGTGCATTTTTAAAATAGTTAACTTTTTATCATAAAGCGGGGGGCTGTACTGGTTTGAGACTCTGACTCTAATAAATGCTGCTCTAAAGGGGGGAAATATTGGACAATTTTTCCAAAGGACTGTTTTGATGCTTGCAACTTAAATATTTCAGCAATACAATCAAAAATAAATCATACAATAATAATGCATATATACTCTTAATATCCAAGCATCTCAAAGACCTATTATTTAATATCTAAGCATCTTAAAGACCATTTAACTAAAATCCAAGCATCTAATATACTAAATTAATATACATGCATCTTAATGCTATTTAACTGATAACCAAGCATCTTGGGATCATTAAGGTGGCACTCTACAGTTTTGTGTTTTGCACAGGGTTAGAATTTTAAAGAAAAGGAATTTCCACTGGTTTCTTTACTGGTTATGCTATTTAAAAAAAGACCTTGTATATCTTAGATGCTGTTCAAAGAACCTTTAATTCCCTTTATTTTTGTATGAGGTTGATGGATATAATATGGGCTGTAGAGTATACAGCTTGGCCTTACTCCAAATGTGCACATTCAAAAAAGTTGATCATTTTCACATCCTAAACTTCAGAGGTAAATTGTAAAAAAGAAAGAGACAATAAGTTTTCTTTACATTTTATACATTTGGTAATTCATTCATTGCAATTTCAGAACTTGTATTGTCTAGTCTGGCAAAATTCATTTCCCCTATTTTAATAGCTGCTAAGGATAGTGTACTGTAACTTTAATAGTGTTCTTGAAAGACCTTTAGAGAGTTTGAAATAATATACATAAGTTAGTACATGTTTTTTATATCAGCATGTAAATAATTGCAATTCTTATAACATTTACGCACAGTAACTATTTCATAAGTTTTCTGAAAAATGTTTTGTCGATGTTATGTCAGTTTTTTAACAATTCAGAGTTCAGTTATTTGTTTGCAGGATGAGAGATGTATTTCGGTCTGTCCTAAGAGGAAATAAAATAAAGAATGATAAAAGGTAATTAAAGGCATACATGCCTTTCATTTGAAAGAGTTCTCAGAAATATAATTTAGTTTTTTTTTCTCACCAGAATGTTCATTTCATATCTTGAACACTGACAGTATACATTTTTCAAGACAATTGGTTTTTCTTGGGGAAATAATCCAGCAAAATTTAAAAAAGGTTTTTTTTAGAGGTTTACAAACTATTACTGTTTAAATATATTTTCAGTAACAAACTTAGGTGACAAACATTCAAAAATATTTTTTTTTTCTAAGGAAATTAAAGCTATTGATGATTAAATCTTTTGTAATGAAGCCAACTTTTTCAGATATTTTATTTAATATAGTCCAAAGGGAAAGAAAGGAATTCAACTGCTTTTTCATGTATGGGCATGCAAAATATTTATGTTTGTTTCATATATATTCTCTTGAAATATTTACAAGATCTTCAAAGAGAGCATTCAGCAACGAAGAATTAAAAATCAAAATATATTACACAGTAATAAAAAAATAAACACGAAATACAGAAATTTAGCAAAACATTCCTTGATGAGATCTTCAGAATCTCTTCAGAGAAAGTAAAAGTATAATGTTGAAATCTTTTGAAAATATAAAAATACTTCATAAACCCTTATAGATTTCACATCTGACTACACTAGAAGCACTTGTGACATGTATCATTGCCAACAGATACAAGAAAATCTAATGAAAATGATGGGTGAAGTACACCTCTCTCTCAATAACTCATGCACAGTGGGGATCACAAACATAGACTGCACTATAAACAAGGGCACTAGTTGCCAAGTGACCTCCAAAAGTTGAAAAAAAACTCTTAGACATTGAGAAAACAGCAAAGGGGTTTGTCAGGCTACCTAATTTGTTTTGAACAAAGTATTTTAACTGTATTTTGTACTTTTGCTACATATAGCAAAATGATCTGAAATTTAAAGATAATATCAAATTTACAATGCTGTGTGGAATTAAACTATAATAACTTTAGGTTTCATAAATATTAAAGTATCATTGTATGCTACTTCAGATTACCAGCGATAGGGAAATTACATCAATAATGCTAAAATGCTTTTTCCACAGTTTTCTTTCTTTAAGAGAGATATGGAGAGAGATGCAAATGTATTCCATCACATTTTTCTTCTTGTGTGAGTGTGATTTAGATTTTTTTAATGTGGCTTTAACAATTTTTCATTCATATCTCTACAATGTCTGCATTGTGACAGTTCATAGTGATATCTAGCACTAGGGGCATCATGCAGCAGACATGTGGCATGATGTCCAACCCAGTCACATTATTCTGACACCAGGCCGACCAGTCCTAACACTAATGCAGAGCACCAAGCAGGGCAGATGTTAGTACCATTTTTGTAAATCTTTGATACGATTCGTCCATGGTTCGAACCAGCGACCTCCCACATATGAGGTAGATGCTCTAACCACTGGAGTGGTACATTTTTTCTTCTGTACCTCATGATCAAAATATGGCCTGATACATATGAGAGAGAGAGAGAGAGATTTCAGCTCTTTGTGGGGTTTTTAATACCTTATTGCCCCTGTTTAGCTGAAGCTTTTGTCAAAGAGAAAAAACATTAATAAATTATATAGAAAATGTAAACTGTAAAAATACATACCATACTCCTTCAGGATTCAAATATTCAAAATAGTAATGTCCAAGTAAATTAAGTTACAAGAATGACCATTTCACATACTGTCTAATTGTCTTTGCAGGTATAGTAACTTCTCCATTCCCATCAGATAAGATTAATTTTTTAAGTGCATGTACTGTTCTTGTACTTAAGTGGCAATCGTATTTTGTCTTTGCTCATGCTACATGTTACTATAAATTGCTGTCAGTTACATCAGCAAGCTCAAAAGATGTCATTCTTTGAGAAATTTACATGTGTAACTTTTAATTTCTGTTTATTATATAGTAACATATTCAAATTACCCTTGGATAGCCTCCTTTCCCTCTTGGTTGCCTCACTAATTTGATCTGGTCTGCTGAAACTTTACCTCAAGCAGGTGTTAGCTTGGAAAACCTGACTACAGTTGCAGCTTGAAGTATGTAAATAACACTTCAAAGCTATGGGATTCTTGGACAGTGGAAGTGGTAATAAAAATTAGAAGGAATTGCTTACCTAGAGTGGCATTAATTGTTCTTCGGACATTGTGAAAACCATATTTTTGAAATTACTAATGCCACTGTTATGCAGTGGCTGTATTTTTTTCTCAGTAACAACATCCACATGTGACGGCTAGATGTGCAAAGAATAGATCCTTTTGAAAGTATAGGTGTTGGAAATAATAATCAACTACATTTCAACAAGCAACAAAATACTTTCTATGTGATTTTTTAATGCTTTTCCAGTAACATTCACTTGAAATAAATTAGAAGTAAAAGAAGAATTATTTGGTTTAAATTGCATATTTCTGATGATAATCCACATCATGTGGTGTCAATTTAACTCTTTTGAAGTAATAACAGGTCCTAGTTTGAGGGCAGTTAAGAAATGCAACTTTTGACAATAAGGTCCTTCACTAGGATCTTGTGTAAAAGTTAGTTAATGCCCTTTTATCATTTAAAAATGCAAATAATAGCAAAGTCTGTGTCCCTTCTCACTATCATTTACAAATTCTTAAATTGAAACAGGTTTTATTTGGCAAGGCACAATGTATTGTACTCACTTGCATATGGCTCTTTTATTTCAGAGAAAGAATAGATTTATTTCCACTCCGACAAAAAGACGATCTGAAGGACCAGGATAAGCTTAATAAATTTTTAAAAATGACGGATGACTTGTTGTTCAAGATACGAGACAGCTCTGAGGAGTTGTACAGAGATGCTCAGGATTTGATACAGAGAATCCATGACAGACAGTTGTACAAATTGGTCATGGATATTCCAGTAGGTGTATCATGTTTCTGGATTGCTTTTTTTTGTCAGAATGTATAACAATAGTTTTCACTACACAGTTTATTTTTTCTTTACTTTTACTTTTTTTATTCTTACCAATATTTACATGATGATGTCAGTTTTGCATAGTTAGATAAATGGACTAAATTTGTCTTCATGACCGTTTACTGATTTCTGATTACTGTCCTAATATTGAATATTCTGAATAATGCTGCAGTATAAGATTGAATTTTCTCAGATTACTGTCTCTATATATAATTAAATATTTTCTCATTATTGGCTCAATAAAAGATTGAATATTTTCAGGTTTGCTACTATCTCAATATGAGATTGAATATTCTAGCATAGTTGACCTTATTTGTGTAACAAACATAGCTTATGATCTAAAAGCAACCAAACTAGTTTTGTAAAACTTCTAAACAGCAGATCTTACCTCCAGATAGTACTATACTGTAATGACAAGTGTACATGTATCAAATTAACCTTTTCATCAAGATTAACCATTTAAAGAATATCTAAAGACATATGCATTTCAAAAGGAAATTGTTATTTCATTTGAAAGCACATTTCTAATGGAAGATACTGCTATATCAGCAAATTTGATTGCATATTTGGGTTTGTTTTATCAAAAAAAGTTGTTGTTTTGGACTGGACACTTATTCATACAAATTCCTGCTTGCCCATTGATAGTAATCTCCGCTGTATTTACAACATAACCATTCACAGAGTATAGAGAATACTACCTGTATGAAACCAATCTCATGTCCAAGTCATTTATCTTTCAGGTTGTTAAAGTTGAGGACTTGGAGAGGAAGGTGGCAGAGGTATAGTAATAGCTTATGCATTTGACAAAAGAAATTTTACTTATCAGCAAAGCTAAAACATGTTGAATTGATCTATAGTAAAAGTCACATGGGTCATTACACACATTTACTCATTTTAAATTGAACATAAATTGTTTATTTAAAATTAATTTCTTTAACCAAAATCTATTCAGTCCTGATTAATAAATGCTCTGGACCTTAGCTGCCATGAAGAAACTTCCATAAAAATTATTGATCAATGTAGTGATTTACAGAGGTGGCCATGTACTATATTTCAGCAAAGATAGAGCATGTTGAGTGTAAAATTGTCACAGTATAGCATAATACAAATTTGTATATGTATAGCTTTCATTGTGACATCACAGCACACAACATTCAATTTGGATTGTACTGGATGACACATTTAGTTTCATTTCGTCCAAAAACTATATACTTTCACATTGATTTGACCATATACACTTCTCATAGCATATGATTAATGACCTTCCCACGGAGTATGAATGTATAAGATTCCAAATGAAGTGAATATTTGCCACTTAAAGGTATATAGAATCAAATTCTAAATAATTACACCCATTATTGAAATAGGTGGTGTTGAATGCCTACATGACCTGTTTGACTTTTACTAATATCTTTTTGTTTAATTTTACTATAATCTTTTGTTTAAGAGTTCAATGTTTTTTCTGAATCTATCAAAGTATTAACTGTCAGTTGTTGACTCGTACAGCAAGCAACAGCCAGATCTATGTAATACACATAAACTGTAGCCATGAGCATGCTGACTTGTACAGCAAGTAACACCCAGATCTATGTAACAGACGTAAACTGTAGTCATGAGCATTCTGCCTCATACAGCAAATGACACCCAGATCTATGTAATAGACGTAAACTGTAGTCATGAACATCAGCTGAAGATTTGTGAATTTTCTCCTGCAAAATTATATCATTTCAAAATGGAATGAATTTTCTGTAGTTGTGGTTAGTATTTAGTTTATTAAGATAGTTAAGGAAAGTGGAATGGTACAATCTTTTCCAGTTGAATAGAATGTTGGTGTGCATTGTATCTGGAAGCTAAATACACTTGAAGAGAATGTTGGTGTGAATCCCATCTTGAAGCTAAATCCACTTGAATAGTATATTGGTGTGAATCCCATCAGGAAGCTAAATACACTTGAATAGAATGTTGGTGTGAATCTCATCAGGGAACTAAATCCACTTGAATAGAATGTTGGTGTGAATCCCATCAAGAAACTAAATCCACTTAAAGAGAATGTTGGTGTGAATCCCATCAGGAAACTAAATCCAGTTGAATAGAATGTTGGTGTGAATCCCATCAGGAAACTAAATCCACTTGAAGTGAATGTTGGTGAGAATCCCATCAGGAAACTAAATCCAGTTGAATAGAATGTTGGTGTGAATCCCATCAGGAAACTAAATCCAGTTGAATAGAATGTTGGTGTGAATCCTATCTGGAAGCTAAATCAACTTGAATATAATGTTGGTGTGAATCCCATCTGGAAGCTAAATCCACTTGAATAGAATGTTGGTGTGAATCCCATCTTGAAGCTAAATCCACTTGAATGGTATATTGGTGTGAATCCCATCAGGAAGCTAAATACACTTGAATAGAATGTTGGTGTGAATCTCATCAGGGAACTAAATCCACTTGAATAGAATGTTGGTGTGAATCCCATCAAGAAACTAAATCCACTTGAAGAGAATGTTGGTGTGAATCCCATCAGGAAACTAAATCCAGTTGAATAGAATGTTTGTGTGAATCCCATCAGGAAACTAAATCCACTTAAAGTGAATGTTGGTGAGAATCCCATCAGGAAACTAAATCCAGTTGAATAGAATGTTGGTATGAATCCCATCTGGAAGCTAAATCCAATTGAATAGAATGTTGGTGTGAATCCCATCAGGAAAATAAATCCAGTTGAATAGAATGTTGGTGTGAATCCTATCTGGAAGCTAAATCAACTTGAATAGAATGTTGGTGTGAATCCCATCTGGAAGCTAAATCCACTTGAATAGAATGTTGGTGTGAATCCCATCTGGAAGCTAAATCCACTTGAATAGAATGTTGGTGTGAATCCCATCTGGAAGCTAAATCCACTTGAATAGAATGTTGGTGTGAATCCCATCAGGAAGCTAAATCAACTTGAATAGAATGTTGGTGTGAATCCCATCTATATAATCTACAATCATGAAAACAAATTAGGTATTTAATATGTTGTTTTACAAAGATTCATTACAATCTGCAACCATGGACAAAAGTGAAACACACACTATAGATATACATAACAAAATATAATGCTTCAAATTGTGTATTTGTCAAATTAACGTTTACATATGTAAATGATGAGATTTTATTCTTGTTGACATTTTTTTGTAGATTGATATAGTGAGCATTGCTGTATAACAATCTTTATTCATTCAGATAGTGGGAGAGAGAAGAATGGTTAGAAAGAGACGGAGAATACAAAATTTTAAAAAAAAAAAATAAAATAAGCCTAAATATGGAAAGCTCTTAATAACCAACATAACAGTAGATACACTTGTAAAGGAATAAAGGAAATGGTTCTAAAAATGATATTGCCAATAAAAATTTCCATGGTAGCGATATAATTTTTTCTATATATATATTATTATTATGAGAACGCTCCAGTGGCCTATTGTTTAAAGTGTCTGCCTTGGATGCAGGATGTCGGTTGTTCAAATCCCAGCCAAACAATACAAAAGATTTATAAAAATGGTACTGTCGACTGCATCGCTACATGTCTTCAGCATGATGCCGAAGTGCTAGACATCACTATAAACTACCACACTGCAGACATTATAGCAATATAACTAAAAATTGTTAAAGTTGTGCTAAACATCCAAATCACACACACACACACTTGCTATTATGAAACGTATAATAAAATGAAAGTATGAATGGTACAGACCGAGATAGGAGCTATATTGGAGACAAAGAACTGCATTACAGATGAGGTACATGGATATTTAAATGGCAGTTAATTAAAACTTGGTGATATAATTGTTAAACTTAGATATTGTATTGACCAAACTGTGCTCAAACATTAGCATTCAGGTATTATATTTGCTACTATCACGTGATTAGTACGTAATAACAAATCATTCAAAATTAAAGTATTTTTCAATCCTCAAATTTTATTCCAGATCAGGGTACACATAGAGAATACAGTGAAGAAGTTGGAGCTAAAAATTCCAGAGGATATAGAAATAGAGGTTTGGGTGCTGTTCATTTTATCATTTGATACAATATTTATGAACTATGGTAGTTATAAACACTGTGAACAGTAGATCCACATCTAATTTGTATTCATTGCATCTAAGTAGTTTAACGAAATTACCAAAAAATTAACTTGTCAATCTGTAAGTCTTCTTCTTAGTCTTAGTCTTAGGTCCTCCTATGCTGGTCAGCGCATTGGGCAGCGAGTGCTCTTCATCAAGGTCGATCTGTTGCGATGGTTTCAGTGTCATCCAATGATATGTCCAGCGCACTCAGATCTTCTATGAAGATGCTTCGCCATGTAGTTCAAGGGTGACCTTGTTTTCATCTGCCCTGCAGCGTCCATAAGATGGCATTTCTTGGTTGCCTTGAGATTGGTTGCCGGAGTATGTGGCCTGCGAAACACAAACTATTAGCAGACATTGTTTATTTTTATAGCAGTTTACAGTTTAACATACAGTCTTGAGCTCCATTTTTGAAGATTTTCTCATTCTTACATGTCTTAAAACATATTCATAATGGAATAAAGACTATCATTCTTTCATCAAGTTTTAGCCAGATGGATTTGTAAAATTATCAAAAATTACAGATGGTGTACTTTAGACCACACAGCCTCCCAGTGTCCTATGAACAGGAAGCTAATTGTATAAAAAGATCATTCCAGTTTAAAGGGAGAATTGCTATTCAGTACTCTGTAATTTTGATTTTGGAAAGCTTCTGTGTGGCATATGACACGATTTACCAACACTGGTTGATTACACAACTAAAAGGAATTGCCAAGGGAGAAAATTTGAATTAAAGAACTATGCTCTCCTCATTTTAACAAATATATATTCATACACACTCACACATACAAATATATATATATATATATATATATATATATATAGTTTAATACAAACAATACTATCATATAGGTTAGAGAAATTAAATTCGTACTCTACGGAGGTCCGAACCCAGGTTCACAAGTAAATGGCACCCATCACCTTGCCTACATGCACCAGCCCATATGCCGTCATGACTAAGCATGCATCACCAAAAAATGATGGCACTAAATCAGTGTTATATAAGCTCGTGCATAGCAGACACACTCGCATGATGATCTAGTAAATAATTCTCATATATATACACAGTCGTTCCAGATTCCTATGAAAGAAATCAAGGTATATAGGATTTTTGTATTACAAAGAATTATAAATATATACCAGACATTGCTATCCCAGGATTCTGTAGTAGGATCTTGATAATTGTGGGCAGAAATAATAGTGTAATACAAATAATACTATCATACAAGTTAGAGAAACTAAATTCATACTCTACATTGTTTCGAACCCAAGTACGCGAGTAAATGGCACCCATATATTATAAATTTATAAATTTATAAATTTTTATTTTGATTCACAATAAATCTGCATTGTTGTTTGTTTGAATCCAGGCCTGTTATAAGTTTTCATTTTGATTAACCACTACCGTAAGAAACAAGTTCATCTGGTCAGTCCAGCTTTTGCATACATGTGTCTTGACACTTCTTCCTGTACTGCTTTAAATGTTTTATGGTATGTTTTATTTTACAAGGTACATTTTTTTGTTGACAAGTCACAAAAGACTTCTGTTGTAGATTATAACATTCGATAAATTCATGCCTTATATTTATATATGGTTGATTTTTATACTTATATAATGAAATTAAACATGGTTTCAGGAACTCAGATTTGACTATGGTCAGATGTCAAAAGACCCCATAATGAAACTGTATTTTTATCGTAAAGGACAGGAAGACACAGGTGTTAAACTGGACAAAGATTCTGTAAGTATCCTTTCTACTTATTTTTTTTTTATTTACCATAGAAGTTCGTCAGCAACATCATTCATATCTTTTCATAAACATTTTTTAAAAGGTCAATTAAAAGGAGTCTATCAGTAAACTCAGGTTAAATAGAAATATATTTGTCCCTGTATCAAAAGGTTTGACTGATAAATGAAATGTATTAAATATGAAGAGAAAAGATTTTTTTTCATAAGCTAATGTATGTTTTCAAGATCCATATATATTGGTACATGTATGTATGTATGTATGTACATACATACATACGTTTGTATGTATGTATGTATGCATGCATTTATGTCTGTATATATATATATATATAATTATATTTAAATAGAGAATGTACACAAAATTGCACTTTGCTCCAAGTCAGGTAAAAATGAATATCCAGGTAATATTTTCAATCTCAAAGACAGCATGGATTTTATATTTGGATTTATTTAAACAATTTAGTATTGAAATTCCATTTTCCAGGTATCTCCTGTCTTACCCCGTATTTTTCAAGAAGTTCATCTTCGACTTTATCAGAAACTGAAGTCCACTGATGAGGAAAAGCTTGCAAAGCTGGACGAATTAAAGAAAATGTTACCAGGTATGATGTTTCACATTCATTTCAAGTGTGTGTGTGTATATAAATATATATATATACATTTAAGAATAGGTCACGGTCAGCATAACATGCCCATTTATCCAATCAGAATAGGCTAGGGTTATGCCCATTTGTCCAATCAGAATAGGCCAGGATCAGCATAACATGCCCATATGTCCAATCTGAATAGGTTACAGTCAGTATAACATGCCCATTTGTCCAGTCAGAATAGGTCACGGTCAGCATAACATGCCCGTTTGTCCAGTCAGAATAGGCCAGGGTCAGCATAACATGCCCATATGTCCAATCAGAATAGGCCAGGGTCAGCATAACATGCCCATATGTCCAATCAGAATAGGTCATGGTCAGCATAACATGCCCATTTGTCCAGTCAGAATAGGCCAGGGTCAGCATAACATGCCCATATGTCCAGTCAGAATAGGCCAGTGTCAGCATAACATGCCCATTTGTCCAGTCAGAATAGGCCAGAATCAGAATATGCCCATTTGTCCAGTCAGAATAGGCCGGGGTCAGCATAACAGTGCTCATTTGTCCAATCTTATTAGGCCAGGGTCACATAACGGTGCCTATTTTGTCCATATATAGAATTCCGAGTTTTCATTACTCAACATGTTATAAATTGAGAATTGTTAATTAAAGATAGAAGATGGGTAATTATTTTACCATAAATATGGAAATTTTTTCCTTCTAATGAGTAAAACATGGTTTTATATTCTCTATCTTAATATTCTTACTTATTATTATTATTGTTATGAATGTGGCATGATTTAGGCTAATAAAACCATATTACAGTTTTTTCTATTACATCATAACACATCTCAATGTCACAGATAATGTTATTATTTGACATAAATGAAAAATATTTAATTTCAGTGTTTTTTCACTACACTACTATGCAGTTTTATTGAATAAAGTAATTATCTTTTGTCATGTTATAATAAGATCATAAAACTATGCTCATTTCCAAGCAAATTTATGAACTGGATATGTAATGTCAAATGTTTGGCTGTCATGCCTTCCAAAATATAGAAATTATTCTCTGCAGCTCATTTTATCAATTACAATTGATAGGAACTCTCATTTAAAAACGTAAATATCATTTGCATTGTATAATGTAGAATTTTTCCAATAAGACTAAAGTATTTGTAATGCATAGGACAGTTATTGTTCTGTTTTCTGGTCAGGGTTTGTTCACCCAAGACAAGACAGACAGAATAAAAATCTGCTTAGATATAACAGGGCCAGTATGATCAACTAAGAAACTACAGGCCAATCTAAACCACTTGTTTCGTATCATTGATATTGTTGACCATATGATGCTACAATATTATCTGTTTATACATTGACATATTAGACAATGTTGACCATAAACCATGTATACATATTATACATATTAGACAATGTTGACCATAAACCTTTACAGCCGAACTAATTTTGTCATATTTTATATTTATTTTCTATTATGCTCCTTTTGTTTAAAACAGAAGGTATTACTTTTATAAATTTTTACTTTTTGTGGTTCTGGATAGAAAGTTATTGATACTGAGTTTTTTAAATATTTATTTTGATTAAATCCATTCAGTTAATAAAATTTTAGTGCATTTTTAATTACATTTCCTTTCATAGTTTTCATACATTTTAGTGATTATGTATTGGTCTCTGAAGATAATTTTCAAAACTGAATAATCAGCCATTTAGCTATAGGTATCAAAACAGATCCATATTCACAGAACTCAGTACATGTAGTTTTGTAAAATGGCATTGATCAAATTTGTTATGTAGGTATTTTATGACACATTATCACTTACAAGCATTAGCAAGTAGGTTTGGCAATAATCTTCTTTGTTAAGTGCTTGGGGACGTTCTTTGGTGTGTGGTATTAAAATCCTATATAAAACTGAGAACTATGTTTTGCTAAATCTTACTCTTTTTAAAGAAAGACAAACAAGACAGGTGTCAAGTTAGTCTTATAAACCTTTTGCCATTTGATTGATTAGAGGAGGATCCTGTGTATTATTGGTGCAGTTTACAAATTTTTCTGAGATCATATTCATTGTTCTGAGGCTTTTGGGAAAACAGAGACCTCAAGCATGATGTACACATTATTGACATGTACTTTGAACTGGCTGAGTTTAGGTTACTGACTTATTACAAGATTACTGGGATACTGGGTAGATTTTGGGTAACATTTTTTCTCAAATGTTTTATTAGCTGAAGTCAAGCAAACAAAATTAAATATTGTCTGTGATGCATTGCAGGTGAAATAAATATTTTGTTATTAAATGGCTATTTGACATGGCAACTGAAGGAAAACATGCACTTGTAAATGAAGTTCTGCAGGGTGTATAATGGTAAAATTTGTAAGATGTATTTTACTACATAACATGAGCAGATACAGTTATATTTTATGAAAGGATAATATTGTATTGCTACATACAGGGTACAAGTATGATGGATATGTTTTAAATGTATGATGGTAGTGATTTTTGTAAAATTTAGTAGGAAGGAGTCAGACAAACTGTAAAACGAAGTGATTGAAACTTTATTATATCCCTTGTCAAAATTCAAAGCATAAAAATGACTTTTAGATTAGTTCCTTGCCAATGAAGATTCATAAAAGTTATAGTCTAGTTTATGTTTTCCTTTCATTTTTAAGTTCATTACATGACAATTACAGCTTGACCTGGCAAAGTTTTAATAAAAGCTATCTGCACATCATGTAATATGGTCTGCACTTAATGTAATATGATCTGCACTTAATGTAATATAGTCTGCAATTAATGTAATATGGACTGCACTTAATGTAATATGGTCTGCACTTAATGTAATATGTGCATGTCTAAATGTACTCAGTTTTGTATTTACCTTAGGAAGAACAATATTAAGTCTCAAGTCAGTGTAGTACTTAATAAAAGAACAAAAAAATATCATACAGCAAACAAACTAAGAACAACACAAAGGAACAAAATACATAAGTAAATGTAATGTCAGATTTATTGCTTTCTAGTCATCATATTTTGTCAGCTATTACACATAATTTTGTGGAAGCAAAAATAATGTTGGTAATATTTTAAATATATTAAAGTTTTATGATGTCCATAATGCCTTGCAATTTCTGCAAGAAAAGAGACTCTATTATTCACGAGGTGAGATTTTTATCATCAGAATAAGATTGGAATCCATGTAACAGATTTCTTTTAGAACATGCTGATAAATCATTCAACGATACTGTAATGTTTTACTGGATTTTTTTTTTCAATAAGATAAAAAAAAATGAGGAGACTATTTGGCAATAAAAATGTATTTTAAAACAAAACATATCAAGCCCAAGGAAGTGAAATATTTCATTTTCAGTGGCTTTAATGTTTTCCAGCTCTAACATTAGCTTCCAGGTATAACTTTTGACATAAGTTGTGACCTTTTGTGGGAATAAAATATGTGTACTCCTGCTTACAACGGTTGAACAGGCAACAAGCATTATAATGTTTTTCATATGTTTTTTAAGCTGATGACTGCAAATTTAGTTGCTGACTCATAGCAAAGTTTATGGTCAATAAATACTCCCTACGTACTATCCTGCAATATTGGCATCCATCTGTCTACGAGAGACGATGGTGTATCTTGCCATAAATTAGAAGTAAATATAATGGCCCATCACCAAATATTATCTAGTATGGGAAAAAAATCATATATATTTTGAAGAGTTTAAAACCACTTTCAGAGAATGCAATGAATTTATGATTTATTGTGTAAGTTAAACTCACTACATCCCATTGAAACAATGTGATATATATATATATATATATATATATATATATATATATATATATATATATATACATACATACATACATACATACATACATACATACATACATACATACATACATACATACATACATACATACATACATACATACATACATACATACATACATACATACAGGAATAAAAAATATTTCAAATAATGATTATGGTTTTGCTGTATGTTGTCTGAGTGTGTCACTTTTTTATTTTTAGAGAAAGCAATAAGCAGTTCATCATTGAAGAAGCTGTGATATATCCAGAAATTTACAATATGAGAGAGTGAGATAGAATTTAAATTCAGTTGTGTGAATATCTTTTTATTGCAGTGTCCATTATTTATTTCTTTGTATGTCTTTGCAAAAATATATAAAGCATTTATTTTATGCTAGTTTGTAAATATCAAATAATTATTTATTTATTCAAGTCTATGAATTAGTGGACTTAACAAGAGAAAATAATTTGCATAATTCACTGGAATGAATTGCCAGCAGAACATTTTCGCTCCAGTTGATAGCCATTTATAACTGTGATGAAAGAATTCTATATATTGTAGCATCAGTCACTTAGTCTACAGTGAGTATAGCAACCTATCAGGCAGGACATCTTAGTTTGTATCCTGCATCCAGATTTATTCTTCTTAAGTCATTTTTAATGTGCTTTTTATTTGCAGTTAGGAAGGAGAAGTGTGTTACTAATCATTTTCAGAGGAAATATTACACAAAACACATCATAACATATATGAAAAACAGCTAACATTATTGTATAATAAATCAATTACAGTATTTTCCAGCCTATAAGTAGATAATCTTTTACTTGAAAGTCAGGTAGACTTCTTATGCTCCAAATCGACTTGAAATTGCATCCACTTATATATGAATTACAGTACCCAGTGTTCTGTTAGAATTGCTCTATAATTGGCATAATTGAAAACAGGCCACATAGAAGTACCAATTCTTGTTCAATTATTACACCAATACATTGTTATAAACTAATATGACTGCTTTTATTTTTATTAGTTTTGCCATTATTTAGTTTGCATTCTGCATATATTTTCTTATTTCTCAAACATGAAATAAAAGAAACAATTATCGGTAAAATAATTCATCTGTCCGCATAGCACACATATGGTCTGTACTCTATAGCATACTGTCCTAATTCAATTCATATTGTTTGTTTCTAATTCTTCTCAAGAAATGGCTAATATTAAAAGATGAGACACAAAAATGATTCCTGTATAAGGGTCATGTGTCACCGTCAAGAACAGCATATAGAATAATTTTTACATGCTAATTATCACATACTCTAAGTATGGCCTTGATTCCACTGAATAAATCTTACTCTTAGAATGACTTTTTAAAAAATAAATGTAAGAAAAGTTGTTTGCTAGAACTATATCTGAATTTTTAATCAAGGTCAGAAACTAGATATAATGTTTCAACTACTGGTTGTTTATGAGGTGAAACAGAACTGAATTTCTAAAATAAATAATATCAAATACAGTAGACAAAGTTATCGTTACAATATCGTGATTGAATTAAAAAAATTAAAGCACGCAAATATTTAAATTACATAAACATAACACTTTCCCCCATAAAAGAAAAACATTGTATAATAAAGCTTTATTTTTACCATTGATTAATTATATGTGAAGTTTCAAAGAAATAACAGGAACTGTTATGTATTACACAAAGTGTACATGAAATAATATTTCTATACATGGGAAAGGAGCCCCAAGTGGCCGAGTGGTCTAAAGTGCTGTCCATTACAGATCACAGCCATCTCACCTCTGTCTGCGTGAGTTTGAGTCTAAGATTTGGCGAATGTGAATATGTGAGAAAGCTTGCCAGTAGCTTCTCTTGGGTCGGTGGTTCTTTCTGGTGATTTTCCGGTTTCTTCCTCCACCAATAATGCTGGCCGCCGTGTGCTGAAAAATGGCATAAACAACAAAAAAAAAAGTGCATCTGCTATTGTCTTTTCCCAAAATGTGCCTGATGTCAATATTATATTCCTGTAACAACAACCTCCACTTTATTATCTCTGATTTTATATCTCATCTTGTTGATGAAAGTAAGGGAATTGTGATCACTAAACACAATAATCAGGGAAGGAGCTGAACTAATGTAAACTTCAAAATGTTGTTATGCCAGTATCAAAGCCAAACTTAATTATTGAATAATTTCTTTGATGCTTATTTAATTTCTTAGAAACATAGCACTTTGGATGAACAACACCATTTCTATCTTCTTGAATCAATACCGCTCAAACCCCAACATCACTTGCATCAACAGATAGTTTAAATGATTGACTAAAATTTGGAGCTATAAGAACTGGTGCACTCTTAAGTATGACCTTTAACTTGTCAGAAGCCTTCTCACATTTTCCAGTCCAAAAAAACTTGTTTTCCTTTTTCAATAAATTTTGTCAGGATTTCAGCAGTGAGAGAAAAATTGGAATAAAATTTTTGATAGTATTCTTCCATACTAAAAATCGCATCAGTTGCTTTCTACTAATAAGCACTAGGAATTCAGAGATAGCCTTGACCTTGGCATCTATAGGTTTAACATATCCATGTCCCACAATATGTCCTAGAAATGTTACCCAAGTATGGTATAACTCACTTTTGGATATAAAAAAAATTCTCAAACTTGCACCAGTGAGTCTGTCAAAGAATTTCCGCATCATTGCTAAATGTTCTTTCCAGGAAGATGATGACATCATCGATGTAAGCATCATTTATCTGGACCAGATGTAATCATGTTCATTAAACGTTGAAAAGTACAAGGAGAACATTTCATCCCAAACCACATGACTTTATATTGATAAAGTTACAAAATGACAAACTTTCTTTTGCCCCTTCTGATACTGGAATTTGCCAAGATTCTTTCAGAAGGTCAAATTTGGTGACATGCTTGCCATTTCCAATTTTATCAATGCAGTCATCAATTCTTGGTAATGGAAATGAATCTGTTTTAGTCACATTGCTCACCTTCCTAAAATCAGTGCAGATATCAAAGGTTTTATCTGGTTTTGTAACAAGTATACATGGTGAACTCCAGTCACTTTTAAATCGTTCTCCAACAAATATTGAATTTCTTTTTTCAAGTATTCCTGTTTGAGAGCATTCATCATGTATAAGTGTTGTTACACAGGTTTGGATATTACAATTGCAAAATCATGAAAAATTTTGTTTGTTATCATAGGAACATCTGGAAATAAGTGCTCATATTCAAATAATAACTGTTTAAATTCATTCCTTTCTTGTTGGTGCAACTTTGAAAGTTTATGGTCCAGATTATTCATAATTTCTGAATTCTGATTGCATTCTTTCACTTAAATCCTCAGTAAGTGGGACAGGTACAACTAAATTAATTGCATGATTTACCTGGTTATCTATCTCAACATATTGATACTCCTTTAACTTATTCACATCCCAGGAGTACTATTATTATCATTTAACTTATTCATTTGTTTCTTAACTTTGTGAGTGCCATAATACCTAATATGAAGAAAATTTTGAAGAATGAGCAAGAGAGACAGAATTCTATTTCCAGACTCAAATGTTCTCTCCATTGTAATTCTGTCAGATCTCTATTTCCAGACTCAAAAGTTCTATCCATTGTAATTCTGTCAGAACTCTATTTCCTGACTCAAAAGTCCTCTCCATTGTAATTCTGTCAGAACACTATTTCCAGACTAAAAAATCCTTTCCATTGTAATTCTGTCAGAACTCTATTTCCAGACTCAAAAGTCCTCTCCATTGTAATTCTGTCAGAACTCTATTTCCAGACTCAAAAGTCCTCTCCATTGTATTGCAATTCTGACTTGTATTGCTGGACGCCAGATTCAAGCATAATGAGCTGGAAAATTCCAGACATACAATTTGACCCTTGATCAGATTAGACAGATTTGGGAGAGCCAAATTTAGTAAAAACCTTTATTAAAGCTTATACTACTGTTTTAGTTTTAATATTACTCAAAGGAATTGCCTCTGGGCATCTTGTTGATGCACACATATTGGTCAACAAGTATTGGTTGCCTGACTTGGTCTTGGGTAAGGGACCAACACAATCTACCATTATTCAGCTGAATAGATCCTCATATGCAAGAATAGGTAGCAGATGAGCATTAGGTATTTTCTGATTGGGTTTTTCTACCATTTATCAAGTATGACAAGATCTGCAGTATTTACAAACATCACTTTTGGCAAATAAAAGTTATTCACGATCTTGTGATAAGTCATATTAATCCTTAAATGACTATTCAAAGAGTTTCATGGGCCAGGCCATACTAAAATTTCCTGTCTGTAAGTTTTTGGAACTACAATATGATTGTTCACTGATCACTCATAAACAGCAGGTACCTAGAGAGGTCTCCATTTTCTCAGAAGAATTCCATTTTTAATGAAATGACAGGTACTTCATTGGCTTCAATTTCACTATTGGCCCTTTGAAATAAACAGGAGATTTCGGGATCTTTTTACTATTTGACGACAAGTGATTGTTGTTTGTCATTCTGATTTGAATAAAGAGAATGAGTAGTTAAACGATGATCAATGTGATCAATACCTTTTGATTGATCCAAACAAGGAGTAAAAGCGACCTTATCAAAAGCCTGACCAATACTTGTGCCAGCTAAAGGAATAGTTTCCATACCAACATCAATCTCAAGAGATTTCTTTGCCATAGCTCTAGTTTCTGCACAAGTTGGGTATAAATCAGGGAATTCCTTTTTCAAAAGCGTCAATTTTCTGATGCAAACAAGGCTTGTTAGTTAAAGTGGATCAGCCACAATCTTATCTCCAGCTGAATCATCGCCTTGTAATAAATGAATGCCCTGAACAGGTAAAGAAAACACTATTATGACTGTCATGGGTCCTGAGACAGTCTGATTACAAATTTACACAATGAAGAAAAACATTAACAAAGCTGCACTGTACTCCCAGAATAAGAACACTCATTAGAAGAAGACTTCTTAGAAAAGGCAGAGTACCTGATCATAGACTGAGACGCTCCTGTGTCCCAGAAAATTTTATTAAGGATAGGATTGGCCAAATCACCATATGATCTAGAACCCTTTCACATGAATGGTTCATAATTCTCCATAATAAAATCAGATGGGGGTTTATTAGACCCTACAAGTGTATTGCTTTTAATACATGACTGTCACCCTGACCTCTCAGAAACAAGAGCATTTAGGATAGGTCTGTCTTGATGCTGATGTTTATTTTTCAACTTGAAGCAATGAGAAATAACATGTTCTTTTTCTTGCAATCAGTACACTTAGGAAAAGACAAGGATTTTTTATATCAAGCTTATCAGAAGCTTGATTGTTAAAAGTTGTGCCAGATCAAGTTTTAGAAAAGCTAATATTAGCCTGAAATACCTTTTTTACCAAAAGACTGCTGAGTGGAAAACTTGCCTACAGAAGGAACTTTATGAGATAAGTATTTGTAGCAGCATGAGCCGCATTTTCTAAGGATTCAATCTTATTCTCATCAAGACAAGTCTTCATGTCACTATGGACACAGTTCTTGAACCCTTCAAGTAATACAAGTTGTCTTTCATAATCTTGATCAACTTTCTTGGCTAAGCACCACCTATCAAATGACTGCTCTTTTTTCTCTTTCAAATTTGACATGAGTTTGTCCACCTTCATGTTTATAGTTCCTGAAGTTTTGCCAACAAGCCATAGGGACTAACTCATAGCCCTTTAAAATGCATTCCTTAACCAGATCATAGTCAGCACTTATGCCATAATCTCCCCCTCTCCCTGTCTCTGAAAACTAGAACAAACAATATGGAATATCATACATACCAGTAATTACCAGTAATATGGATTATCATACCAGTAACTACCAGTAATATGGAATATGATACATACCAGTGATATCATTTATAATCATGAAACCAGAAGTTATTATGGTTTGAAAAACCGAAGCTAAGACCATGTCTTATACTCTGAGTCGAATTATAAAATTATGGATAAAGGATGGAAAAATTTTAAAAAAATTAGTGAATTTAACTTATTTTCTGCATCCACTCATCCTCTTCTAGGCTGGCAAAAAGGTACTTCAGTTAGGTTGAACATAAAGAGGAGAATATTTTATGTAGTGTGAATAATTGATGTAATTTATCTTGTAGGAGATACAACTTTATTATTTCAGCTCACTCACATAAAAATAATTCATTTGTTATCTCAGTACAAGCAAATGACTTCTTTACTTTTGATTCTTTGGAACATGTAAAAATATCAGTAAAAAAAAGTATTTTACAATTTAAAAATGTACCATAACTTTAATATTGCTTCTTTTAAACTATTCATTTATTAAAATAATTTCAGTATTCTGAATTTTAAGATTTGATGTTATAAAATTGTACACTCGGAATATTGTACAATAATTGTACAAAAGGGGCATTATTCAATATTAAGTCAGAATGTAATGTTTGTTAAAGTAAATGTTTGGGTTCATGATATGGATACTGTCAGACATATCAAGAAAGATTTAATGATGATTTATAATCTTTATTGATGTATTTGTAATAATTTAATTAAACTGTACCTATTTAAAGAGAAATAAAACTGTTTGTCTTAATTTGTTGATGTTTGTTATATGTTCAACCTACACATTAGAAGAATTTGTATCTACACAACTTCTGTTGATGGGTATAGTTTTACTGCAGTATAAAAAAACCCCACTGGAAATAATCAGAAGCTAGCATTCAGCAACAGTGTTGAAGGAAATCTGGTTATGCTATTTAGTTAACTGGTTACCTGACAGGAAACAATATTGAATTGTTACATTGTATCTTTTTGTGTAAAGAGAACTCCAGTCCACCAAAGGAGGTACTCTTCAATTTAAAGAATATAAAAGGCTAAAATCGCCCAAAAAAGGAAACAGCAATGTAGGAAACTGGCAGCTATGATTTTATTTCATAATATTTAGGAAGTGCCTTGTCCCGAGAAATGACTTTTAGAATTATTGTAAATATATGGACAATCCTCTTAATCTGTCGTTGGAGAAATGGTCATCAGAGTAAATATGCATATCCATTGAAATCTGTTAAAAATTGTATGATGGAACTAACTTTTGATGTACATTAATTCAACAAGTATATGTATATATATATATATATATATATATATATATATATGTATATATATATATATATATATATATATATATATATATATATATATATATATAGAATACAAATCATATGGCGAATAACAACCCTTTCAAGCGTACTGGATCCAACAAGGGATCACATGTGTCAGGGATTAATTAAAATAGATCCAATAAACTGACGACGAACAGTACGAAACTAGTAACTAACTAGCCTAAGTGCTTTCGACTCTGAATGAGTCTTTTTCAAAGGCAAATACAAAACATATATATGATAAACAAATAAACACAAAAACGTTGTGTTTGTAAACCTCTACATGGCTGTCTTCACATGTGATAAAACTATAAATACAACCAGCTTGTATAGACTAGATGCGGAAACTGAAAACGTTGTATAATTCCCTAAAAGTCTACAAGCCGAAGCAACATCTATTTTTACTTTTTGCACATATGTAACGCAGATTATATCCCGGATAATTGATTCTATACCGGTTATTCTTATAGTAAAAATTGAAGGATAATAAGAAGATTTAGAAAATGTTAAATTTTACTAGTGCATAGTTTTCATTTTCTAGTCTTCTTGGTTTAGACCGCTTGGTTTCAATGTTCTACAGCATCGTATCCAGTATGATTCCTTTTCCTTCCTGGTTTCGGAACTCCAGCTGTGGTTGTTAGCAATAGCGATAAGTATTATATCACTGAAAGTGTATCCAGGAGAGGAGAAGTGTTCTGCGACCGGGCTTCTGTACAGCTTTTCTGTCATCCAATCAGATCTATGAAGGTTTATCCTTTTGTGTAGCTTTTCAGTTTCTCCGACGTACTGAAGGCCACAGATCTTACATGTGATGAGATAAATCACATTCTCTGTTTTGCACGTTTTGTTTGGACCATGTATGTTTAGTTTTTCTTTAGTCACTGTGCTGGTGAATGTCTTGGTCTCTATCATATGTTGACAGGTTTTGCATCTTTTATCGCCACAGGGTCCAGATTGACTATGTTAGTTTTGACTAGCGATTGGCGTTAGCTTTGCCCTGACTAGGATGTCCTTTAAGTTTTTTGGTCTCCGGTAAGCTACTACAGGTTTGTTTGGAAGTATTAGGTTTAGTATGTCTGACGATTGCACGGTTGGCCAGTGCTTTGCGATGATTTTACCTACTTTGTGATTGTCTGGGTGATAGGTCAGAATAAATGGTTTCCTATCAACCTTTTCTTTCTGTCCATATCTGAGTAGGTCATCACGGTTTGTTTGTTTGGCCCTTTGGATTGCCTCCACAATCAGGTCTTTGTCGTAGCCTCGGTAAATTAAATGTTTAGCCAGCTCTTCAGACCTTTCTAGGAATCTTTCATCGTCGGAGCAAATTCTGCGTATCCTCAGTGCCTGGCTATATGGAATGTTCTTAATATAGTGTTTTGGATGACAGCTGGTTGGGAGGAGATACTGGTGTTTGTCGGTTGGTTTCGAGTAGATATCTGTGTGTAATTTGTTTTCCACCAGTCTGGTTGTTGTGTCCAGGAAAACATGGTTTGAGTTGGAAATTTCTGCCGTGAATTTTATTGAAGGATGGAAGTTGTCTGCCTTTGATATGAAGTCATCCAGACTTTCTCTTCTATACTGCCACTTCATTTCTATATCATCGATAAAGCGTACCCACTGGTATGGTGTACGCTCAACCGATGCTAAGAGCTGACCCTCAAGTTTTCCCATGAAAATGTTAGCATACGAAGGGGCCATTTTAGTACCCATTGCAGTTCCATTGATTTGTAGGTAGTTTTCTTCATTAAATTCAAAGTTGTTGAGTTTTAGGACAAGCTCCAGGAGTTGGACTAAGACGTGTGTGGGTGGATTGTTTACAGTTCTTGTTTCCCATGCTTCGCTACATGCCTGTAACCCTTCGTTGTGCGGTATGTTGGTGTACAAAGATGTGACGTCTAAGGAAGCAAGTAATGTATCTGGCAGTAATGGTTCACTAGCTTCGCTTTTTATGAGATAATCTGTCGTGTCTTGAAGATGTGATGGTAATTTTGTGGACATGTTGTCTCATAAAATGATCTAAATATTCTGATATCCTTTCTGTGGGGTGCCCGTTACCTGAGATTATAGGTCTGCCAGGGTTTCCTTGTTTGTGGATTTTGGGTAGAAGATAGAATCCACCTGCTCTTGGGTTTTCTGGGCTTAAGTAGTTTTTCGTTTGCTGGTCTATGTGTCCGCTTTTGTACGCCTCGTCAATAACATTAGTGATGTTTTTTGCATATTCCAGCGTTGGATCATGGTCCAGTTTTTGGTAGAACCTAGCGTCACTTAGTTGTCTACTTGCTTCACTAATGTAGTCTTCCCTATTCATAACGACAACAGCGGAACCCTTATCTGCAGGCTTAATTATAATGTCTGTTCTGCTTTTCAGTGAGTGCAGGGCATCTGTTTCTTCTTTTGTCAAATTAGAATATTTGTTAGTATGGTTGATATGTCTGGAAGTATCGTTTTCAACCGAGTTGATAAAGGCTTCCAGATTCGGAATTGAACTTTTTGGTGGGGTCCAGTTACTTTTCTTTCTAAATGTGGGCTGGTCGCAGCTTATATTTTCCTTTGATTTGTTTGTTGGTTGCAAGGCAAAATGGGCTTTGAGTCTTAGTCGGCGGATGAACTCTTCGGTGTCATTCTTAAGCTTTCCTCTGTCGTATATTTTTGGACGGGGACAGAAACTCAAACCTTTCGATAAAAGTTTTATTTCTGCATCAGTAAGTTCTAAATTGGAGATGTTGACTACTGTGTTAGTAACAGTTGCATTAGTGTAATTATAATCATCGCAAACCACCGGCCAACCGTGCAATCGTCAGACATACTAAACCTAATACTTCCGAACAAACCTGTAGTAGCTTACCGGAGACCAAAAAACCTAAAGGACATCCTAGTCAGGGCAAAGCTAACGCCAATCGCTAGTCAAAACCAACCTAGTCAATCTGGACCCTGTGGCGATAAAAGATGCAAAACCTGTCAACATATGATAGAGACCAAGACATTCACCAGCACAGTGACTAAAGAAAAACTAAACATACATGGTCCAAACAAAACGTGCAAAACAGGGAATGTGATTTATCTCATCACATGTAAGATCTGTGGGCTTCAGTACGTCGGAGAAACTGAAAAGCTACACAAAAGGATAAACCTTCATAGATCTGATTGGATGACAAAAAAGCTGTACAGAAGCCCGGTCGCAGAACACTTCTCCTCCCCTGGCCACACTTTCAGTGATATTATACTTATCGCTATTGCTAACAACCACAGCTGGAGTTCCGAAACCAGGAAGGAAAAGGAATCATACTGGATACGATGCCGTAGAACATTGAAACCAAGCGGTCTAAACCAAGAAGACTAGAAAATGAAAACTATGCACTAGTAAAATTTAACATTTTCTAAATCATCTTATTATCCTTCAATTTTTACTATAAGAATAACCGGTATATAATCAAATATCCGGGATATAATCTGCGTTACATATGTACAAAAAGTAAAAATAGATCTCGCTTTGGCTTGTAGACTTTTAGGGAATTATACAACGTTTTCAGTTTCCGCATCTAGTCTATACAAGCTGGTTGTATTTATTGCTTTATCACATGTGACGACAGCCATGTAGAGGTTTACAAACACAACGTTTTTGTGTTTATTTGTTTATCGTATATATGTTTTGTATTTGCCTTTGAAAAAGACTCATTCAGAGTCGAAAGCACTTAGGCTAGTTAGTTACTAGTTTCGTACTGTTCGTCGTCAGTTTATTGCATCTATATATATCTATATATATATATATATATATATATATATATATATATATATATATATATATATATATATATATATATATATATATATATATATATATATATGCTTCATTTGGGGAAAAACAGCTACTGTGCAGAACTTTGAGTGTTATCAAAGTCAGTTTTATTCATAATGGTAGAGTCTGCTATGAGGGGAATGTGGAATGACATGGACTTAAGCAGATCCCCAAATCTACCATTGCATACATGACTGACTAATTAAGTGTGGTCCTTCTGACCTAATGGGTCTTTATTTTAATTTTTGGGTGAGGCAGGGACCAGTGGTATACTAAATAAAACACAAAATCATATTGTGATCTACTGTATATATCCATTATACACACTAGTTTTGTCCACCTCTCCAAATTCTGCACTAATGTTTGTCTACATTGTTTCTCACTATATTTTTCCACTCAGAATATCTATTTATCACTCCTTTATGTCTTCTAGGTATCCTTTCTCTTAACTTCCCATCTTGTATATCTCTCTCTGATTCTTCTTTCCAACTACATCTTATCTCATGTCCCTTACTCTTTCTCTTTCCTCACCCTCCTTCAGCTTTTCTTTCTGCTTTCTGTCTTCTGCTATCTCTTATGTACACTCTATCTTGTATATATATATATATATATATATATATATATATATATATATATATATATATATATATATATATATATATATATATATATATATATAACGTAATCCCACACACTTTTTCCCACACGCAGAATATGATTGGCTAACCATTACTAGAAGAATAACAGCTCCCTTCCCCAGATCATACCATAACTAAATGGTGCTGAAACAGCAGGAATATGACCTGGATATCTGATACTGACCTGTTTACCAATTATTTTTTTTTTTGCCGTCATAAAACCCCAAAACTTGACTATTATTGATATGTTCTCACACCCAACTTAACATTAGTGTCTATGTGTTATGTATCGGCTCGTTCAAAGTAACAGAAGAGAAAAAACATTGTGGAGACAACAAGCTTTGTAAGTTTTAACAAAAATAACTTAATTTCCTTAGAAAATATGGTGAGAAAGGTGAAAACGTAAATCTGGACTTAAAATTTGTGAATAAACATCCTAAAGATTTGTCCTAGAATTGTGAATAAATACGAGTCCTGTTGATAAAAGGTTCTGAGTCTTGTTTGAAAGTCTCATTGTTTCCAAAATAGAGAATGATAACGTCAGATGAAATCCTTACACAAATGTTCATAATTTCACGTTTCCAAGATGGAGGATGCTGTCAGATGAAGTCTTTACGCAAATGTTCATAATTTCAGGTTGAACCACACTGTACTGTACTGTTCCAATTTAGAAATAATTTCACAATGTTTTTGTGCTAAATGACTAGTATAGTTCTCCAAGGAATAAATTATTATTCAAAAGGTAGATGAACTCTTATAGCTGTCAAGACACATGTACAAGGTACGTCTCTAGTTTATAGATGTAATGAAGATTTAATTCTTTCCGGCTTAGGGAAAATATACCATTCTTCTTCAAGGTATATTATAATACTCTAATCCAGCACAAGAAATATGATAATTTTTCTTCTTCTCAAGTCATACTATAAACTTTACATGATGCTCTCGCACAGATTAAGCGTGGTATTTCATCATCTAACAATCTGTAATGTCCAATATGAAAACGTACTTGAAAAAGACCTCAGCCGCAGCCATTAATTTATATATAAACAACTCTTTCGAAAGTCAATAAAAATATTTACGTTCTAAATAAACAAACTCTTACATAAATATCAGTTCCCGTGAGTAATAATCATCACAATAAAACAGTGATACATAAATAAAACAAAAGAATTCAAATTTTACACAAGTAATTAAAGTAAGGGTCGTAACATTATGATGCTGACCTAGTTACTCACAATTGACATTGCTTCCTTCACACCCGTCTTTAAAATTCCCATACTCACATACACCATATATTACTAGCTAGATATTGGTAAAGCTATTTATTTGACTTATTTCCATACCAAAATCTCTTTAATCATATTGACTAAGAATCCCCTTGGTCATACACATAAATAATGTAGCACATTTCCATACGATGGGTATCATTACTGATAATGTATTCTTTAACTATGTCTAACAATTGTGACGTAGTTTTACTCACCTTGGAAATCTGCTTGCTATGGCAAAGCTTCCTGTGGGTTGTTGTTTTCGACCAGGATTGTCATTGATTCTTCTTCCACTAGTTGTACATGCCATCATGAAAAACGGCGTTAAACCCCAAAACAACAACATCACCACCACACAAAGTTTTCGTTAGGAAGTTAACATCTTCAAGATAGTGACCTTACTGCTGTAAAAGTACCAGGTAACTTGATGATCTTATGTTGTTCTCCAGTTATCTATTTTTGACAGGGTACTTTAATTGCTACGTCAAATTCATATAGAACAATGTTATCAAAATTAGTATTTTGTTTATATTGCAAAAGTATTTTTATCTGAATAACCAAGCTGAGTTGATTTATATGTTGTATATGTTCACCATGGGAAGCGTTCTAAGTGTTTATAATCCAATGTGACTATTCTTATTGTAGATAGATTCGTACATAAACGAGATTGTTTTTAAACTCCACATAGACATTTAGTAGAACAGTTTAACTAGACCTTGTGCACACACACTAAAATGCATTGTGGTGTTTGAACTAATTCATTGGAACATATGGCTCATATATTATGTGGTTCAGTTGTATATTCACTAATTTATTTGCAAAATGTTTTGGAAGAACTGTTGTTGTTGGCGTGGCTCAACATTTGAGGAGTCAAGGGTTCTGGTTGCCACATGTGTCTATGTGAAGGTAAGGTTCCTATTGTCCTTTTTGGCTGACAGCAAAGAATGTTAGATATGGAAAGATTCATGGTGTAAAACTATGATGGGAAATAGGGCAACGATGTATCCATTGGTGGACAGAGTGTTGCCATAATATTTTTACTGTATGAAAGATATGACACTTCAACTTTATACCGGTTGATAAACCGTATATTCTCATATATTTGTTTAATATTTTGTGAATATTACAGCTTTATGGATGTATATTCGTTAAGCGAATACCATAGTATTATAATTTTAGGACGTCAAACATAAATTCGGAATTTCATCAAATAAGCAAACCCGTTTCATATATGTTATATTAACAATGTGGGGCGGATGATGAGAAAGATCTTCCGAACACCATAGGGATTTTGGTTGTCATTATCTAGAAGATGAACGAAAATAGCGTAATTGCCTGGATCGAGTAATTAGTAACATAAAATATGAAATTAAGGGATGCAATACCAGATAACTAAACAGAGACATTGAATAAAATAACATGAACCACTATATGTAAAATACAGCAATTTAATCAATTACATAAACAAACGAAAATGACATGAATGAAACAGTTATGAACTTATATGATAATTCATTTAGTGTGTGGGTTTTTTTTACTGATAGAAAATATTTCATCATGTGATTGAGTGATAGATTGAACTCGGATTGCTGGCATGACAACAGTGCCTGGTGTGTTCAGTTGTTTTCAAAACACTGCTGGTGACCAGGTGACATGTTTCATACATTTCTCCTCATCTACTGCTAACTTTTTCGGTTCATTACCCTCTTATTTGCAGATTGCGGTCTCTTACCACTGTGCAGTCAGGATTGGAACTAATTCGTTTTTCCTTTAAAAAATAAAAAATATTGTATCCAACCTAAATATATGTTAGAATTTTCTTCTGGGAGCAACTCTCTCTCTCTCTCTCTCTCTCTCTCTCTCTCTCTCTCTCTCTCTCTCTCTCTCTCTCTCTCTCTCTCTCTCTCTCTCTCTCTCTCTCTCTCTCTCTCTCTCTCTCTCTCTCTCTGCATCAAATATCATTTAACAAAAATCAACATAAAAAGCTTATATGATTTGCCTACTAAACAAACAACCTACTATTGACACACAATCCCACTGATCACGAATTATGCCGTTTCTAGCACGCATGCATACCCACAGAGGACATGACAATTTTAGCCCTCTTTAGATAACGCATTACACCCTGCTGTAGATATAAATTTACCATGTGAGTTATCTGCCCCTTAACTCGATTCTTGGTTGAAGAGAATTCACAACTTAATTATACATGATTTAATGGACTTACATCCTTGTACTAACCAGATTACTCTGTAAGGTAGTGATTGCTTGACATTCATTGACAGACACAGGATAATTAATACCCAGCATAAATGATACAAATAATTTAAGACAAGATAATTTACATATTCTCAGAATTTGCATCAGAAGAAATACACAGAATCTTAAAGTCTATGGTGGGTGTGAGGTGGTTGACAACGATCATTTTTAAAAGGAGCATCCATAAACCTTTAAAATGTTTTAAAATTTTTTAAATTCATTTGCTCAAGAAAATAAATATAAAAAGAGCAACAATAAGATCCACTTAACATCAACTCTATTTATTGGTTTTTATTTAATGAACCAAAAACGAAGAACTGTTTTTTTTTCTTGTGCGGTTCATGTCGTTTAATCTATACGTCTGTATTCATTGTGATTTTTGCCATCAATGAAATCATTCAAACTGAGAAGAGTTGTATATGAGCATCTTTTACTGAATATTTTGGCGTCTTATATATTTGCAACAAATCAGAAACATCAGAACATCAGAGATCAGAACATCAATGTACAACTACAAAGAAGGATTAATTCGCTTGACGCAGGTAACTTTAATCAATTTTCGTATAATAATGTTTTAAAATGTATTTGTATATGCATGAAATTATAAATTTAAATTATTTATTTTCTCAACAATGACGCGTTTAGGGAGCACCAATTTACGTAGAATTCAACAAGTACGATTGTATCCATTTGTAAGTTTTCTTTTCTTTAGTGTGCTTGTTCAATATTTTGCTTATTTTGTTTTGTTTGCATTTATGTTAATATTACTGATAGTATTGTATGCCTTGACTACTGGTTCAAGTAACTGTTTCATGTATATTACATTTATGTTTCTAGAGATTGTATCATACATCATACTCATACATCTGGAAGATAAAGCAAACCTTAAATAAATCTGTTGTGTATCTCTGATCTAAAACGTGTAGAAATGGTCTCAATCTAACAACTAAACTCATGGGAAATATATGATAGGACCAAGATGTCAGATATTTTTGTTGGTGTTAGGTTTGATCGAACTGTCTATAATTGTTCATATACTGGTTATTTAGAACAAAATTTTCTCGTCATTTTACATGATATAAATCACACCACAAACCACTCTGCCTCCTTCTCTTTTAGTATATTTATAAAATTGATTCATTATATGCTTTTATTATCAATATAGGTAAACATATTGTTGCGTCTGGATCATGGTTATTGCAATTCCCCCATAAATATGCATAGCGTACATGATGTTTACCACATCCTTATTATAATTTTACGACAAAACTTATCTTGAGATCCCACACTGTTCTGGAATGGAAACGGATAAAACGGTGGTGCTTAATTAGGGTTGTTGTCTCCAATGATCAATAATGGTGTTAATTTCAACTATTGTTTGCTGTTACTCGATTGTACTCCAACTGTAACCCGCATTATACTATTCAGATTTTCGTTCAACTGCTGGTCGAAAATAATTACTTGTGCAAAAGTTTTGGAAAATTTTACCGATCACAAAAAAAGGTAACACGTTAGTGACATAACTGAAAGTCTCATTTGGAATTACTGAATTTAGCCAGTGAAAACACTATCGCAGAGAGAGAGAGAGAGAGAGAGAGAGAGAGAGAGAGAGAGAGAGAGAGAGAGAGAGAGAGAGAGAGAGAGAGAGAGAGAGAGAGAGAGAGAGATGCATTTTACATATATTTGCTTCTGTATTTTAAAACTATATATTTAATGTTTAAAATAACTGAACAAACTTAAGCATGCTTGGATTCTGCCATCAGTATTAATATCGTCACTGCTCCTATCAAATGTGACATTATTTTTAAAAATATAACTAATTTTGCCTCTCCTCCCTAATTTTGCCGCTCAAGGTAACTAGCTGATTCCGATCATGGGTGATTGTGAACACACTTATCTGGCGGAAATTATGGGATGATTCGTCCCACAATACAGATTGATTAAAAGAAGAAAGAAAATCAATGAAACGTGCATACCTGGTTTATGTTGTTAATATTTGGGCATAGTAAGACAATATGAAAAGTAAAATTTCATCGTTTAAATTAACATCAAATAGCAATTTTCTAGCTGAAATCAGCTAAAGATAAGAGCTATCTCATTTAAATTTGCTTACCAAAATAACTTTCCAATGTTTCAATAAAAAATAATTGATACTTATTTTAAGATGTTATAGTTGTACAATAGTAACATCATTATGATGTGTACTTTCGTTTCCGTAAATGCCTATAAGACATGCTCAACGAACCTGGAAAATAATGAAGAATATACTATTTTAAACAAGTATAAATAAATTGGGTAGAATCTTTAAAAAAACAACTTGAAACCAAGACTACAGAAATATGTTTTTGAACCTAGCCGAAGAAATAATGAACGCGTGTATTGGACTAATAACAACGCAGTCAATCAATAACATTCTAAAACTCTCGGTTGATTGGAGACCAAAACACGCGCAAGATCCAATACATAAACTTTATAGCGTCCCACAGCTCCATTTCATGAATTATTGATACTCTGCATGGCAGCGGGAATTATCAGTTAACAAAAGAAGAACACATTTACCATATACACGACAGCGTCTGAAGGTGCAAATCCAAAAAAAAATCAAAACAAAACAAAACAAAACAAAAAACAACAACAACAAAAAAGACCCAAACAAACAAAAAAAAAAAAAAAAAAAACAACATAAGACAGAGATTTTCGCAGAATTCCTCAAGGAGATTAAATGTAAGGATAAATCAAATGGAAAATATACCCTAATTAATAAGGCTAGAGGATTTGCACGAAAATCTGCTCAGCCAAAAAGGCCCGTCAACGAGAGGACCAATAAACGCTAAACACATACTATGTAACTAATGAATAATTAATTGAATTGTTTACGCTCTATGCTAATAATTGGCAAAATAAAGTAAAGGATGAATAGTTAAATTGTTATGAGATAAACTAATAATTTTACATGTAATAAATCTGTCATCTTTTAAAAACTTATTTGACCACTCATTTATGGTGTGCTACTTATTGATAAATGTTGATAAATGTTCTCGTCACTGTAACCGAACAAGCTTCATCAAAACATCTGCACTCACTACTTTCCCTGTTAAACAATAAAAGCTAAATATTTAGTTTTCTTTTATTTTCTTTATTTATTTATTGTTTTGTTTTTTTTTTTTGCTATTGTTTACATTTAAACTAGGCATTTTTGGTATGTCCTGGATTGTTTAGTGAGACCGGTAGAAGAGGTTTGACTTGAGTTGGTTATTTCTGTAAAAAAAAAAAAAATTCCATTTAGTAACAAAGTAATCTCCCTTGATAATAAAATGCATCCTGTATGATCATCCCATTCGCCGTGTGATCAGGATAGAAGTTGGAACTCAAATTGATTACTGGACGAGAGACACGACACGACCAGCTTTTAAATTTTTAAAATCACAATTTATACTTTCTGGTTATGGCTGCGCAAGACAAGCGACGTGAAAGGTAAATATCTACCCCACTCTTTATGTATCGTTGAAGCAAAGGAGTGTGCAGTTTTATCAATAAAGCATGATGAAATCTCTGACAACATGAAATCACCTTAACGGTATGTTAATTTATAATACCGTTAAGGTGATTTAATGTTGTCAGAAATTTCGTCGTGATTTATTGATAAAACTGCAGACTCCTTTGGATTAAGATTCAAAACGCCCACTCGGTACACTTGTGAAACTATTTGTTGTATTGTCGACATGAGATTGTACAAACCCTTTGCACCAGTTTCGACGCTTACATTGTAATATTGCGAGAAAATATTAAGATAACTGTATCAGGTGTTCAATCATATTTACATAGACCTAATTTATTAATCATCTGAAAACGTTTATAATCCTTCTAAATTATTCTCGAGTTAACTTTTTTTCAGGGTGTGAAGCAGACCAACAAGTAGGTCTCAGCTTTTTTTTTTTTTTATATCTGACAGCAGCAGTCAGATATAAAAAAAAAGCAGAGACCTACTTGTTGGTCTAGGTGTGGAGATATTTTCTGATTTCCTGAAGTCAGTGCCGCTAATGTAAAGGCTACGTGTCGTAATTAGGCAAATGTGTTTAAAGTCACTGTATTATTATTTCCATCAGTACCGTACTTTTTATTCATTTCAAAATGACTACAATTAAAGATTTATAAATGTTAAGGATATCATCAAACGTGAAAATAAAAAATGATGGTGAAAGAAATGTCAGACTGAAACATATGCTTAATTTTTCCCAGTATATTTAATGTACAACAAGGTGTTTATTTTTCATTTTTGAATTGACTAAATTAAAGAACTGTATAAAGGACAGTTTCCCATTGTAATTTTTCTTCTAATTTTATAAATGCACATTAATATGTACTATTAGCACTGTGTTAAATTGCCTTATAGTTATTCTTAAAATTCTTAATAAAATGATAAATAAGCCAAGTGTGTGAGCAACAGACTATTGTTTAACAACTAAGGTACACAATGAGGCCACTTAATGCCATTGAGGCATATTGGCATTTAGTTAAATTATACATAATTTTTTCATTTTCTTTCCTTTGAGCTGTAGAACATATTCAAATCTCATTTTGTAGTATAATTTTAGTCCATATTTGCTTTTACTTCCAATGAATGCTGGCTACCTAGACCAACAAGAAGATCTCTGCTTCTTTTTGGCTGACTTTACAAAGCCAGTAAGGTCCAAAAAAACAAAAGGAGAAAAAAAAGTGGAAATTTATTTCTTGGTCTAGCAGGTTACCCATTTGATACTAGGATCTCAAAATGTGTGAGATCATCTGAAACTAGGATCTCAAAATGTGGGAGATCATGTGAAACTAGGATCTCAAAATGTGTGAGATCATGTGAAACAAAGGTGGGTGCACAGTTAGGATGGTCAGCAATACTGTAAATGTAGTGTATCTTTTAGGTCAAAATTTAGAACAATAGCATACAAGATGAAAGCCTTGCACTGATGTCTCTGTTCATTTGAATTTTTTTCTGACCTTTCAGGCATATAAAATGTTAGTGTGCATTTGGTCTGCTGATTGATATGCTGATTGTGTAAATAGAGATCCTCCCAACAACCTGCATTTGACAAAGTGCAAATAAACCACTCCTCAATTCATTAAGTAGTATGGTTATTGTCAAACATGAGGTAATAGACTGGTGTACTGATAGCACACACTGATTTCATTACTGCTGGAAGCAAAATATATAGGGTATCAGGTCAATACTGAACAATCAGAAAATTTGCTAACATGATGAAAAATCCATAATTATATAAAAAATATATTGTAATATTTATATTGCTTTTCATAAATATTAGAGTGATAGTTGTAGACATACGGAAGGTGCACAGCCACAACTCAGACAACACAGACTAGATTATGATGACAAAGCACAGTTGTACAAATGAAAAGAGAGTAAGAAAGTACTAGAAATGCTAGGTAAATGAATAAGTATAGCTGAAGAAGGCCCTGGAATCTGCACTTATTATTCCAAGAATTATGAAAGTGCTCAACAAAACTGAGTATTTCATGAAAAAAGCTCATTGGTACTTCATTCATTGATTGGCATAACAACTTTAATTAATAATCCTTGGAGCCACACAATACAGGCTCCCTATAAGAAGGTGTTTTAACAGGCAAGAGCTCTAGTTGTTGGAGTAGTTGTTTTTCAGGAGGTCTTGACTAACTCATACCATCGTAACAGTCTTACTGTATTTGTGTACCTGTAAAATGATTGAGTATAAAGATATCTGAATAATGTAACAGCAGTATGAAAAGCAAGTATTAATTCATTGTCATGGTCAGGTGTTTTAATGCATTTGTTTCCACAATTTCAGTAACCATTTCTTTTCATTAGCAACTATACAGTTCATGTACATTGCCCACTCTTATTGGTTTCAGAATTATTTGTCACTTCCGGCAGATCAATTACCAGTTAGCTGTTGATGAAGAGAAATATGAAGCAACAGTTTCACATCCTGGATTGAGTGCTGATGACTTTGATATGAGAAGTAAGTGCATGGGTTATGTATATCAAGATGTTACAATTTGGGAAAGTTTAAAATAGTCCATCATTTAGATATTAGATAGTTCAGATCTGTAAGGTACCTATGTATTGCGCAATGGCCAGTCATATCAGTTAACTGAAAAAAAATACTGCATGTGTATTTTCCTGTACCCAAGACAGTTGGGGTGAGGGTGGGGGTAGCATGAAAGTATATGCTTTATTGACCAACTTAAGTTTGTACATATTAAATGAGAAATACTTAAGACAGATATTACATTTTAGTGTTAGGTGGGGGGACAGAGACCATGCTTTGATATATATATATATATATATATATATATATATATATATATATATATATATATATATATATATGTATGTATGTATGTATGTATGTAATAAGCACTAAAGTACTGGACTAAATGAGTTTAATGAGATATGTGAATCAATTTCATGAATTTGTTGTTGGGTTTTTTTATATTGGATGAAATTATACTAGGGTATGCAATAAAACATGAAATGTCATCCAGCCAGGAAGACATGTACTTTTTTATATATAAGTACTTGTCAACAGCTCTAATTGTATCCATATTAGTAATTCCATCAAAAGTATACATGACCAATATTTCCAGACTTTCTCCACAAGTTCCATTCAGATCCAAATACTTCATTCCTTGCAAGTACACTCACACTTATGTATGAAGCATTGTACTTTTGGAAATATTCATGTAATCTGGACATTTCCTAATAGACTGATTTTGATTGATGATAAAATGCAAAAATCAGACATGGAGAGTTCCTAAGGTACAAATGTGTGAAGTCAACAAGCTTTGCATATTTTAACAAAATCATTTATTTACTAGAAAACAGTGTAAAAATTGGAAAAAAGGACTTATAGTTTGTGAATATAATCCAAAAATTTAATCCTAAAACTTAAAATGCACACAAGTTCTATCACTAAAAAGTTCTGTTAGAATCCAGGTTCAAATCTCATGACATACAGATATAAAAGGTAATAATGTCAGATATGGCCCATGTAAGAATATCAACAATTCATCAATAGAATTACAGGTTTTGTTTCTGATTAATTCCAGAATAAATTTCCATGAATATCTTTCAGAATCTTTTTCCAAAAAAAAAGTCAACTTGTTGAGTTTCCAGGAAAATAAATTATTAAATTAAAAAGCAGATGAAAAACAAACAATCTGACAACAATAGAAAAACACCTTGATCCTTCTAGATGTTGAAATGACTCTGACAGAAAGATATTAGGAATGCATATTTAAACCCCCAATACATCATTCAATACAACTGTGTAGCCACACTTAAGAATCAATAATAAAGAAACGTTGTTTACACATAGTGATCACACATTCAAAGTATGGCCTTGATACTGACCAATCATGAACTGCCTGTTCATGAACTTCCTAACCCAAGATGAACTAGGTTAACTTAAAATAGTTCTCATGTGATTTGACCTTTGACCTGATTGAACAGATTTATGAAGGTCAAATTGAGTAAAAAGCTTTATCAAAGCCTATCTATTTAGGCAGTCAGTGAAGTGTAATAAAGCAAGGTGTTACTGTATACATTTAGATAATCATAAAGTGTAATAAAGTCAGATGTCACTGTGTACATATAAATATTAATCAGTGAAGTGTAATAAAGCCAGATGTTACTGTATACATATAGACAATTATTGAAGTGTATTAGTCAGATGCCACTATATATAGACAATCAGTGAAGTGTAACAAAGCTAGATGTAGCTGTATACCTATAGACAATCAGTGAGGTGTAACAAAGCCAGATGTCCCTGTATACATATAGACAATTATTGAAGTGTATTAGTCAGATGTCACTATGCATATAGACAATCAGTGAAGTATAATAAAGCCAGATGTCCCTGTATACATATAGACAATCAGTGAAGTGTAACAAAGCTAGATGTAGCTGTATAATAAGTGAAGTGTAACAAAGCCAGATGTTGTCTAACACATAGACAATCAGTGAAGTGTAATAAAGCCAGATGTCCCTGTATATATATATATATATATATATATATATATATATATATATATATATATATATATATATATATATATATATATATAGACAATCAGTGAAGTGTAACAAAGCTAGATGTAGCTGTATAACACATAGACAATCAATGAAGTGTAATAAAACCAGATGTCCCTGTATACATATAGACAATCAGTGAGGTGTAACAAAGCCTGATGTTGCAGTGTTATAACACATAGACAATCAATGAAGTGTAATAAAACCAGATGTCACTATACATATAGACAATCAGTGAAGTGTAATAAAACCAGATGTCCCTGTATACATATAGACAATCAGTGAGGTGTAGCAAAGCCTGATGTTGCAGTGTTATAACACATAGACAATCAATGAAATGTAATAAAACCAGATGTCACTATACATATAGACAATCAGTGAAGTGTAATAAAGCTAGGTGTCACTGTATACATATAGATAATTGATAAGTGTAATAAAGTAAGGTGTCATTATATGCATATAGACAATCAGTGAAGTGTAATAAAGCTAGGTGTCACTGTATACATATAGATAATTGATAAGTGTAATAAAGGTGTCATTATATGCATATAGACAATCAGTGAAGTGTAATAAAGCTAGGTGTCACTGTATACATATAGATAATTGATAAGTGTAATAAAGTAAGGTGTCATTATATGCATATAGACAATCAGTGAAGTGTAATAAAGCTAGGTGTCACTGTATACCTATAGACAATCAGTGAAGTGTAATAAAGCTAGGTGTCACTGTATGCATACAGATGATCAACACTTTATGAAAACTGGAATTCTTGGACACAAATAGTAACAACATGAACAACAATTAATTTTCATATATAGCAACAAGCAGTCAGGATGGTAAAGTAGGATTTAGGATTTTAATTGATCCAGCTTATACAAAGTCAAGTATTGATTTAGTGACAGAGTTGATATCAAATATATTTGTAATTGGTTGTTGAGATATTTCCCCCAAAAAATGATTTCAGTGTAGATGTCTTCAATTTGGTTAGTAATTTTAACACAAAAACCAATTGGTCAGCATACAGTACAGGTACTTATATCTTGAATGTGTGACACAAGAACCAAATGGTCAGCATACAGTACAGTTACATTCATCTGTAATGTAATATGTGACACAAGAAACATGATCAGCATACAGTACAGGTACATACATCTGTAACGTAATGTGTGACACAAGAATCTAATGGTTGGCATACAGTATAGGTACATGCATCTTTAATGTAATGTGGGACATGTTCTATTGCATACTATCATGACATGATAAACAGAATTTGTTTTCTTCATAATTTCCACTTTCACTTTGTAAAATGCTCATCCTTTTTTAATTATCTTGAATGTTGGAAGTCAATTTTGTATTCCAACATGCATTTATACAATCTAGACTCATACAATTCATGTATTATTGTTAAGCAAAGTTCATTTTTAATAATTAATATTACCCCTTTCTAATTTTTCTTAACCACAGTTACTGGTTTTAAAATAAACTTCAGTTTTTGAAGTTATTTTTTAAAATATTTTCAGCTACACGGCCTTGTGTTTGGAAGATTATGAAAGCAATTGGAGCAGCAAGGTACTTTGCCCATCATGCTCAGCTAGACGATACAGGAAGGACTTTCAGGGACTATGCAAAACTTACAGATGGTCAGCTTACATTTCTAGTTGCATCTGAACTGGTATTTACCCCTGATTTGTATGATTATAATGTCCCAAAGACCCCCTTGATAATAAAAATACAAGGTGGACATATAGGAAATTCATCCTGTAATTCTGTTGCCACCATGCTATCTAGAGACAACAAATTTCTCTGCAGTAATATCAACCAAGTGGTCCTAATTGATAAGGATACCCGTCGACCAATGCCACTTCCTGATTGGTGGAAATCAAAATATTCTAAGTCAGCTGAGGGCAAGAGACCAGTCAGATTTGAGAAAGAAGTAAGACCGGATAAGACCAGTTCTTTTCAGATCCGTATTGTTTGGAGTGATACAGACAGCAACAACCATACAAATTATGCCTCTTATGTCCGTTATGCCATCGATGCTGCCCATTTTATTTCCAAACAAGGAGAAATTGATGAAATAAAGGATATGCTAAATAATGGAATTTCAAAACTTGAAATGCTCTACTTAGGTGAGAGCACAGAAGGAGATGTCCTGCATATATTTATGTGGGCAAGACAGAGTACACAAAATAGAATCATAGTACAGATGGACAAGGAAGACAGTACTGTTTTTCAATGCTGTATGTACTATTTTGAAAATCCTTTGCCTAATGAAGTAATTAGTTAACATGATTTGGTGTACTATCTTATAAGAGTGTAGATTTAATCATCTTGTAGACTCCCAACTTGAAATTGTTGCCTTCAGTGCCAGTTTAATGCAAATAAATGGGTCGCTTATTGATGTACTTGTTCCATCATTGTTATGTGACAGCATTGTTCCTTGTAGTATTTCTAATCATAGCAGAAAATACAACACTTGTCTAAACAAGTCCTTTTTGAGGATCATTTTTTCTGCATTGAAAAGTTCAGCAACATACACTTTGCAGACCAGATATCTGAGATATTGTTGGCTACATTTTTAACTTATCAGTAGTCAGAATTGTTGTTGTTGTTGTTGTTATGCTTAACGCCATTTTTCAGCACTCGATAGGCTATTCATGGCGGCCAGTATTAATGGTGGAGGAAGAAACCGGGAAATCACAGGAAAAAAACACCGACCCACGAGAAGCTACTGGCAAGCTTTCTCACATATCCACATTCACGGAATCCTAGACTTGAACACACAAAGACAGAGGTGAGATGGCAGTGATCCGTAATGGACAGTGCTTTAGACCACTCGGGGACCCCATAGTCAGAATTAGAATTGGCTATAAATAGAAGTTCTTACCATTTACACAATCATTTCCATGTAGAATTATAAAATAGAATCAAAATACCCATACAAGAATTGTTATGAGTGTTAAAATATTTAAATCATCTTAAATGATGTATGCATGTAAAAGTGTTTGAATGTACTATATATAGTATAACTGTATTCATGAACATTAACAGACTTTTACGAGGATTATTCTTTCTAGAATAAAGCAAGTTATTTAAACATTTATCCAAGAGGTATTAGCAATAGCAAAATGTACATTTGATTTTTATGGGTAAAGAAATACATATATGTTATTTTAGTATTATAGCTAATGGCTAGAATTGTTCATAGATAATAAATTAAAATTCTTAATTTCATAAATTAATGTACATAATTTATTTTTTATGACATTATAATTTTTAAACCTTTGTTGATTTATTTCATTTGCTGGTTTAAAGTGTACATCAAATTTAAATATTAAATAAAATTTTGTACAGTTATGTTCCTTAGTTTTGAACTTGTATGGATTTAATTTTTTGAAATAGAAAATGATATTTCTCCGTAGGTTTTCTATGCATCACTAGTATGAACTAGAAAATGGTATTACTCCATGGAGTGTCTATGCAACACTATTATTAACCAGAAAATGGTATTACTCCCTAGAGTGTCTATGCATCACTAGTATGAACTAGAAAATGGTATTACTCCGTAGGTTGTCTATGCATCACTAGTATGAACTATAAATCATATTTCTGAGTAGGGTGTCTGTGCATCACTAGTATGAACTAGAAAATTATATTTCTTTGTAAGGTGTCTAGACATTACTAGTATGAACTAGAAAATTATATTTCTCTGTCGAATATCTACACATCACTAGTATGAACTAGAAAATTATATTTCTCTGTAGGGTGTCTACACAGCACTAGTATGAACTAGAAAATTATATTTCTATGTAGCATGTCTACACATCACTAGTATGAACTAGAAAATTATATTTCTCTCTAGGGTGTCTACACATCACTAGTATGAACTAGAAAATTATATTTCTCTGTAGGGTGTCTAGACATTACTAGTATGAACTAGAAAATTATATTTCTCTGTAGAATGTCTACACATCACTAGTATGAACTAGAAAATTATATTTCTCTGTAGGGTGTATACACATCACTAGTATGAACTAGAAAATTATATTTCTATGTAGCGTGTCTACACATCACTAGTATGAACTAGAAAATTATATTTCTCTCTAGGGTGTCTACACATCACTAGTATGAACTAGAAAATTGTATTTCTCTGTAGGGTGTCTACACAACACTAGTATGAACTAGAAAATTATATTTCTATGTAGCGTGTCTACACATCACTAGTATGAACTAGAAAATTGTATTTCTCTGTAGCGTGTCTACACATCACTAGTAAGAACTAGAAAATTATATTTCTCTGTAGGGTGTCTACACATCACTAGTATGAACTAGAAAATTGTATTTCTCTGTAGGTGTCTACACATCACTAGTATGAACTAGAAAATTATATTTCTCTGTAGGGTATCAAGACATAACTAGTATGAACCAGAACATTATATTTCTCCGTAGGGTGTGCACACATCATTAGTAATTAACTTGGAAATAACTCCATAGGGTGCATACACGTCACTAGTATGAATTTGGAAATAATATTTCCCCGGTGAGTGTCTACACTTCACTAGTATAAATTAAAAAAATGATCTTTCTGCATAGTTAATCAGAATTAGTTAAGAATAATTTACTCTGTAAGAATGCAACTCAAGGTAAACTGTATCAGCGCTGTTGTGAACACAAGTGACAAGATAGGCCTACTTGTCTCTGACGTTCTTCATGTCAGGGCAGGTTTTGAGCATGTGGTGGAGTTTGGTGTCTGAAATCTTGTGAAAACTTGTTTCTGATATGCATTGTAGTAAAATGAAAGAAAAATGCTTCTTGTACATTCGACAATTAAATCAGTGGATTCCATAGTGTCACTTAAATCCTTATTTATTCCCAAACATATTAGATGCAGATTTTGCTTTATTCATTGTTTCGACCAAACTGCATTCTTCCAGAGAACATTTCAGTTACTCCTTAATAGTTGTTTTGTTTATGACGAATCATGCTCTTTAGAGTTACTTATTTTCAGTGATATAAGTGATCCTATAAACTGAGGTAATATATATGAAAAGGTATGCACATGTAACTGTACAAGGCACATAACCAGCATAACTTACACGTTCACAAAAAGTGGTAATAATAAAGGCTAAAATTCTCAATTTTCATTATAGATCAACTAAGACCATCACCAATCTATGTTAGTTTTGTTTTGACTGAATAAATCACAACTTTCCACACAATTTAAAGCTTGATGTTTCAGCATCTCTTTTGTTGACAGATGGTGGATTTCTCTTTTGTTTTCTGTCAGCAATATTGGCCAGTGAATCATTAAAACCCCAAAACTGTCTTGTGTTAAGAGTGAATTTTGACCAGTACATTGATGTGTAATTGCATTTCAATCCAAAACTATTGGCATGATTACCATAGTTTTGTAAGGCATACCTGTCAACGTTTCAAAAGCCAAAAAGGGAGACTGGTTTATAAAACAATATAGAGAAATTGGGACCTAGAATCTGGCACTTTTAAAATATTATTTTCACTAATACTGATCGATCTTCCCAATCTAATATAGGCATAATTTGCAAAGGATGTGTGGTTTCTCTGATGTGCCTTATTTTTTCCCAGGATGTGTCCAATTTTCATATTCTGGTTAACTGTGGCCAAACTGCAGAATAGCTAAAGGTTTGTCTTAAGTAAATGACAATAAGAAAACCATCGCGACTAATTAAAAGTTAATCCTTAACAGTGCAATTATTTTGTGAAAGAAAACATGATCTACGCTACCGTATGTTACGAAAGCACCAACAACTGACTGGCAAAAAATCGATACTAATTTTGTTGAAATAAAGGTACCTAAATATATTGGCAGCCTAACAGTAGCGTACATGTAGCAACTATTTTCCCCTTGTATATCCAATATTATTCCGTTATTGTCAACTCATAAAGCATTTAGTATTGTTTAATGTAAAACATGTATTCTGAGTCAGGTTTTTGAGGACATGTATGCTGCATGGTATGTATTTTAATTCCTCTTTTAATAAAACAATGGTAATTAATGTTCGTATATACATTATAAAAATGCCAGTTGCTCACTCGTGTAAGTCTCTTAGATTGATCATTCTTGAGGTTTTTATTGTTGTGATTTGTTTTTTGTTGCGATTTATTTTTTTTTTTGTATTGTTGTAGATGGAAAACAAATACTAAATATATGTGAATAATGTTTAAACTTTACATCCTATTTAGTGAAGAGCAAATTATTTCTAGTAATTATTTTGTCACGGCAGTATTCACAGATGATACAACAGAATGTGGCTTCCATGGATTGCATATATCTGTTTATGTTGGACTTCCTGTAATAATCGGGAGTTCTCTGCAAATTTGGGAGATATTTTGAAATCGGGAAGTAGGAGTGGAGTGATCCTAAAATCCGGGAGGTTTTTCTTTTCTTCTGGCATGAGACAAAGATGGTATAAGATGGTATAAGGTTGCTTGCATCAATGCAAACTACAACTCAGCTTTTACGTCATTATCAGAATTTTTGAAGCATTATTTCTGAAACTTCAATATTGTATTTATATCATTCAAATATAGTGCAGTGGGACCCACGATTGGACTACAAGTGATATACTTAATTCAGCGGAATGTACTTCATTCAGTGCGAGTTCAAACCTACAATGTACATGTGCTGGCCACATCATGTAAATACGTTCAGTAGCCTAATTGCGAGCATTGAATCAAACCGTATTGTTGTTAGTAGTGTTGTCAAACTGGAACCAAATTTAACGAGTTAGGTATTTATAATTTCAAGGAAAAAAAAAAAAAAAAAAAAAAAAAACGTAATTGTTGGTGCACTGATATTAAATGTCCAATGCAATAATGCATAAACAAACAATTGAATTAAAAGGGAGAGATAGCGTTACAAAAAGTCACGATTACTCAGCTGAAGTTGCATCTTCGTTTTAAGGAATTTATCATTTAGGACCCTTGCAATGGCCACAACTATAACAAGTTGATTCTGGTAAAGAATGTCTTGGTGCAGTATCATCTTCGATGAAACAACGTAATGTCAAAATTAAGAGGACATACAACAATGCATCGCAATCAGGAAATCGTTGAACGATTTAATCAAACACTTGTTGAGCAGTTATTTGGATATCAGTATGCGAAGGAAATAATTCAATCAAATACGATCTCTCGCGAATGAGTTGCAAAATAACAAAATATGATAGCTGCATTAAATGGAACGTCAATACTCATGACACACAAAAATATACACTGACGAATCCAGATAAATATATAACAATCCTGGAACTCAACCACAAGATAGAAGCAAGACTACCCGATGGATGCCCCATCCAAACTGCGGAATTTTGGGCCACCACCAAACCCTTCTCTGGATCAAAAATCAAACACAACAACAACAAGTTGTCATCATCACAGACTCGAACAGTTCTCCAAACACTAACAACGGGAATGACCAAAAGCAGACCCAACCTATAGAACAGGCTGTGTTCATCTTAAAGAGAAATGGAATAAAAAAAAAAATCTCATGGCTTTATTTTTGTGTGGTACCGTCTCACATTAACGTAAGAGGCGACGACAAGGCAGATTTGGCAACCAAACAAAGCCTTATCAACCACCAAATCGATTCCTTAGACTACAGCATACACAAATTATATAGTCAGGTAAGGAATTACACAAATGCTGTGTGGCAAGAGCAATGGAACAACACCAGCAAAGGACAAGACCTGTACCAAATAAAACCAACAGTCTCAAGACACATCAAGAAATCCAAAGTTTAGTAAAATGTAACGACACGTTATCAACAGATTAAAAGCAGGCAAAACCCTACTACAATCCAGCTATGGCAATCACATCCCGGATAGACAAAACAACGACCAGCGATGGCCACACTGCCAAGTGCTAGAAACCCTCCAATATATCAACGAATGCAACATGTACCAGGCCCAAGGGAAGCCATCAAAGACTACCAGCTGAAAATCGGAGCACCCAATACATACCCAGACATGACGAATCCCAAACTAAATAAGAATCCTGACCTCTCGTATACAAAAAAATAAAAAATAAATAAAAAATAACACACTACCATAAAGATGTAGATAAATTCGAAGATGTAAAATACAACCACAATACACAGATACACAAACGGTGGGTGGGTGGGCGGAGAGACCCCGACTCAATAACATCCTGTCATAACCAATTTCCCCAACACAACATAAACCATCAACTATAGAGCAAAACGTTTGACGAAACACATCACCATCGAAGAAAAGATGCAATGGGGAATGTCAGAGCAGATAAAACAGGACGCAGTCAGCGGACGCCCCCACTTCTAGAGACAGTGTGCAGCTAACAGCTAAGAACAGGGTAATGTACAGGAAAGTGGTACATTACCATCTCCTAGAAAAACGTACAGGAAAGATGTAATTTGCAGAGATGCAGAGTTACGTCCCCTACACCTTTCATCTCCAAATTACATAAGGCCTAATATTAATTGGTTCTCGTCCGCATAAAACTGACCAACAACAGCTTTTTGGAATGTTTACATGTGTCCATAGGTGCTTTCTATTTAGACCATATTGGCATATCAGATACCTTCAGAAGATAAAGCCTGCTTTAGTTGTTCGTGTTGATACTTTTCGTCACTCGATGAAAAGAGATCAGGATACACGACCTCCAGGTCACAGTGGGTAGGTGTTGCACTCCTATTTAAAACTTCGTCATGTACTGCGTATTTCACCATTAGGATTTGGAAATTTTCATTAATATGAAAATGCAGACAGTTTGTATATGCGTTGTTGAGGGATACGTCTGTCAGTGTCACATTTCTCGTTCTCTTGTCGCTTTGAAAAGTTTAGCTCCGTTTTGCTCCGACCCTACCCCACCCACCACTTCAATAACTATTTTTTTTCCCTGACATTGTTTAAAATACATTAATAGGGTTGTATGGTAGGTGCTATATATATATATATATATATATATATATATATATATATATATATATATATATATATATATATATATATATAATTTTTTTTTAAAAGAAAGTTTATATTGTTAGTCCGTAGCTGATGCGTTAGTCCGTTGCTGATACGTAATATCGCGGATATTGAAGGAATGAAATCAACACGCATGCCAGATTCATTTTAATTACATGTATTACTGTTTTCGCACACTTAGTAAGAGAATGTAAAATGTTCATTTTCAGATCTTAAATTAGTTCCTCATACATTTCATAAAGTAACGTTTCAGTGTTAACAAGAAAAACGAAACGAAACGAAGTTATTCTTTAAATTAATATCACTGAAAACATTGTTGAAACTTTTGATAAATCAGGCCTACATGACCCACTCTCAAGATTACCAAACAGTAATGTATATAAACTGACTTATGTCTTTTATTCATTTCTTGTACAAATCATGTTTTTTTACTTTTACCATGAGAACAATATAAGTACTAAACCAGCTTATTTTTTTATCTTTATATTACTGAACATAAATATTCACTTCAAAGATATGATATTAAATTCATTACAGTTTGATTTCTGAATTAAGATTTTTTTATTATCACATATCTAATAACACTTAAGATCAAATAGTTACTTAATCTCAGCAATTTATTGTTCTAGAGTTGTATTAAGTAAATTGGAAAATGGCAACAAAAGTGCTTCATTGATCACAAAGGTTTAGTCATATAGATGATCTCACTATTATTGTTTACAATTAAATATTTAATTAATTAGGGTCATACTGATCAAACAAAGTATGAAATTGAGTTTTATAGTATGATGTTTAATTATTAGAGCATCAGTCAAGTCTGCTCCAGTGGCCTTGTGGTTTTGAGCATCTGCCTGTGGGATGTCATGGGTTTGATCCCTGGCTGAGTCATACCAAAGACTTACAAAAAATTGTACTAACAGCTGCCACACTTAGTGCTCAGCATTAAGTCGTCAGTGTTATGACTTTTTTGCCTGATATCAGGATAATGTGACTGGGTGGGACATGATGCTACATGTCTGTGGCATGATGCCCCAGTGCTAGACATCACTATAAAACTGCCACACTATAGATATCCTAATGATAATGCTGAACAATTCTTAAAGCTATGTTAAAAATCCAAATTACACACACACAAACACACACACACACAGACACAGACACACACATCAGTCAAGTCAGTCAATACTAATTTGCATAAAATTAAATGATATATTATGAATACGAGGAAAGAAATAACACACATTTCATAACACAAGCATTTTTCTTATGTTATCATTTTGTTTATCATAATATTGAAATAAATTATAAAGAACTCGCAAAGATGTATGATATTAATGTGTGATATTGACTGATATAACTAGACCAGTTTCCGTTTTTCATATGCAAATTTGTTTAGTACTACTAGTATATGTTAAAATATACATGATAAAGATAAGCACAATTTTGCCAAAAACATTAACACTCAGACCAGTATACATGTATATTGAGAAAACAAAAAAATTGTGGTATGGTTTTTTTTCCTTATTTTTAAAATATATTGTGTATTTTGCATCAACTAAAATGTTATGTTATGAATTTAGAAAAAATAAATAACAGTGCTTTAAACAAAGATTAGTAAAGTTTGCTTAATTTTTTCTAGAGAAATAACACCACCATTGTTTATTTTTATTATAAATAATATGAGGTTCACAAGAATAGCAATATATGGATGTATGATATTGACATATAATACACTCTTGCAATAAATAATAAATTTAAGAAATTTCTTAAAAATGTAATTCTTAGTAACTTTTTTATTTTTAGTACTGCTTGGATGAAGAAGAATATACGGGATAAATGCAAATTCAACATACATCGAACAAATACAATGAACTATTTTTTTATCATAATAACCAAGTTTTCTAATTTTTTTGTTGTTAGTAATATTATTTTTCAATAAAATAAAAGTGAACTATTCAGTTTTGCACAAAATGTAAAGGAGTAGATGGAAAATACTTCACTGTTAAATTAGCAGTACAGAGAAAACATTTGCACATCTTTTAATTTGCGTTGTGTACAGAATACAGACATTATATCATGTAAAATCAGGGATTTGTTTCCTTAAATATAGTTTGGCACTCAGATCAACATACTTGTGAATGAAGAGAAATATATTTGAAAAATGTTTTTAAAAAACAATGATGTTTAAGTCTTTGATGAAACTTATTATTTCACATGGTCTGGATCAGCTGGTAACATGGTCTGAATCAACCTTGCTTTCAGTTTGTAATTTATTTTGCAATAAGTTTGGTTCCAATCTGATTGCATCCACAATTTTTAATGTAACATTTCCGGTTTTGGTATGAGAAATGGGACATAGTCAGTATTAATTCTTGACAAAGGGAGTGGAGACATGCATGATAAAATGTTATAGAATCGGAGTTATTAAAATGTGTAGGTCTGGTAACTGTAGTCAAGCATTTGCTGTTGTATTTGGCATTTTGGGGAGGAGTTGTCCTAATAATTTTAGCTAGATTTGGACAAAACTTTCAAAACTTAAAATGAAATTGAGATTTAACTTTAACTTGAGAATTTTATCAGTATTTTTGTTACAGGTGTAGGAAAGATGCAAATTAACATTTTAATTTTAATCCTCAGTTTTTTCAGAGATAAAGAATGACTAGGGAAAATTCTGGATTTTTTGAATGCATTTTAATCCTAGAAATATTTTGAATATTCATTGTAAAAAGTCATTATTGCCTATCAAACTGTAAGGACTGTATTAAAAAATTTAAATTTGGGGAAGATACAATGTTTTTTAGTGAATCTTGGACCATGGGCCATGGATTCATGGTTAGGATCAAGAGTGTGGAATAATTACTCTTTCCATAACTTAGAAAAGAGTTTTGATCACATAAAAAAATTTGCATTTAGACCTTGATACAAATTTATCCCTTTGCAGGGTATACAAAACAAAGTCAAGAGTACATGTTTAATGGGTCATGCTTTAGTATTAGCCTTCTTTTTTGATTTCAGTTATCTAAGTTTTAGTTCCAGTCAGGTTTATTATTAATGCCGAATGCATGTAATTTCTTACCTTGATGTACAATTCTGCTTTAGCTGTCTAAAGCATCGCATGTCCTTCTTGTTATGGTTAAATTTATCAAGGCAGTGCTATTCCTTAGACAGATACATTTGTAATGATCTGGATAAAGCTGACTCAGCAAATTGGCAACTAGAATAACCTAGATATGGGTGTTAAGGTGGAGATCTTTGCAGGCAAATATGGCAAATGCAATCAGTTGGTAGAGTGATGGAATTGTATTCCAAGGATCACAGATTTGGTACCTGCCCAGGTCAGCTTGGTTTGGCTGTCCCAACATGTCTTTTGGAAAGGCACTTGTTCCTATTTCCTAGGAATGATAAAGCCAATGTGCTAATGGTATTGTTAAGACCAACACAATCTAAATTTAACATAGAAAATATTCCTTAAACTAGACAGCTCACAGCAAATAAAATACCTCAGTAGAAAGAAAAGCCTGAGATTTAAGATAATCAGATCCCATGCCACTACATGTACCATCTTGATTAGACAGTGCTCTTATATATATATATATATATATATATATATATATATATATATATATATATATATATATTGTGTATAAACCTTCCATCTTTTTCCATTGAAAATAGAGTTTAACATACCTGATTTAAATGGAAAGGCCTCACATATCTTTGATCTATGCTAAAATAATGACCTAGTATTTTTCTAATCTTTCTTCTTATCTGATTTCCTTGTACATTAGTATGTTCTATAAGCTTTCATAAAAGATGCACCCTATATTTTCACAAGATTCCGCAGCTGGTATTTTAAAGCTGCAATTTTGTGTAAAATCATCCAGAATTTTCTGAATCCATTAATAAAAAAAGTGTAACCTTTGGAGGACCTGTTGCATAAATATGCCAAAACATTGTTAGGATAACACTTAGTAAATGTCAAGGCATTGGTATTCCTTAGGTTCTCACATAGTCAATGTTACGGCATTGATATTCCTTAGGTTCTCACATAGTCAATGTCAGGATATTGCTATTTTTCAGGTTCTCACATAGTCAAAGTCAAGGCATTGATATTTCTTAGGTTCTCAAATAGTCAAAGTCAAGGCATTGACATTCCTTAGGTTCTCACATAGTCAAAGTCAAGGCATTGATATTCCTTAGGTTCTCACATAGTCAATGTCAAGGCATTGATATTCCTTAGGTTCTCCCATAATCAATGTCAAGGCATTGATATTTCTTAGGTTCTCCCATAATCAATGTCAAGGCATTGATATTTCTTAGGTTCTCCCATAATCAATGTCAAGGCATTGATATTTCCTAGTCAATGTCAGACCTAAATGGATTGTCATCAAGACAATACATACATTAATTAAATGTTATGTTTGTTTATCTTTCATGAACTTATTCTAAAGTTATCTTGCATGAACAAAACCCAGTTATACAGCAATATTATAATAATTTACTGTTGCAAAATAATGTCACATTAATTTAAAAGCTGTTATTTTTGGCAGGTACAGATTGTCACATGGTCATGCAATTTTAAACAAAGAATTATGATATTTCTTCAGAAGACAGAGTGAGCGATTAGGACAGTTAAATTACAAGCTGACAGTAAATGAGGAGAAATGTGAGGCCAACATTACTCATCCAGGTCTATCCTATGATGATTTTGATCACAGAAGTAAGTATACAGCAAAGTTTCTGCTTGATTTTTATCTCAACTTATCTTTTTATTTTTATTTTTTTGTCTAAAGTATTTATTGAAGAGCTAATGCCTGTTCCTATTAACACACATTTTTTGCAACAACTCTTCATGTCAGCCTTGAAAATCCTGTGATGGATGATATTAATGATGTGGGGTTTTCACTGTAACATTTATTATGATGTCTTGTTAATTTTAAAATGAAAAGATATTTTCCAGTATGGCTACCAGGTGGTTTGAGGGGCCCAAAGTGGCAGAGTGGTCTAAAGCACTTTCCATTATGGATCACTGCCATCTCGCCTCTGTCTGTGTGGGTTCGAGTATAAGATTCGGCTAATGTGGATATGTGAGACAGCTTGCCAGTAGCTTCTTGTGGGTCAGTGGTTCTTTCCGCGAATTTCCCGGTTTCTTTCTCCACCATTTTATACTGGCCGCCATATATAGCCTATCATGTGCTGAAAATAGCGTTAAGTTCCCAGAACAACAACAACAACAACAACAACAACAACCAGATGGTTTGAACACTCCAGTTAAAAGAAGAATGTCTGATTTTTTATTTTTGGGAGTGTCAGTTCTATTGATAGACTCATTTGGTTTCTGAAATTCCATTCACCTTTTTCGTTTATCTATGTTTCTGTCTGTCTCTTGTTCCAGTGGTTTAAGTGGCTAAATTGTCTGCCTAGGATGTGGAAGGTCACCATTTCAAACCCAGGCTGAGCCATATGAAAGATGTATATAAATGGTGCTGGCAGCTGCCTTGCTTGGCAGCCAGCATTAAGAGGTTAGTGCTAGGACAGCATGGTGTAAGGATAATGCGACGATGGGACATGATGCCATACGTCTGTGGCACAATGCCCATATGCTAGACATTACTATAAACTACCACACAGCAGACATTGTAGCGATATGACTTGAATTGTTAAAATTACATTAAATATCCCAAAGCACAAACACCATTTTATTCCCATATTGGATCTGTGTTTTGTTTAGATTTCCCAATTTGAATAGTCTCCTTTCTTTTAGTTGAGGAGTGAACAGGATGAATGCATAAGTTACTGATATGTAATTATAGAACAAACCCAAACTGAATTTGTTTATTTCAGATGTCACTGTTCAGTGTACTGTTAAGATAATGGTGACAGAAATTTTGAATTTTGAAGTTATAAATTATGTTAAATAATATATTGCACATGGCAGATTGTGTATAGACTGTGTATTTGTTAGGTATTGTAATAAACATTTTGGTGTTCTATGTGTAATTTTGAAGACATAATGACTACTACTACTACTACTACTACTACTACTACTACTACTACTACTACTACTACTACTACTACTAATAATAATAATAATAATAATAATGATAAATAATAAACATCATCATCATCATCATCATCATCATCATCATCATCATCATCATCATCATCAATGTGCTTCAATGTTTAAAGAATGTTATTATATTCTCCATTTGTTTGTCTATAATTCAACCTTTTCTAAACTAGTTTATGGAATCTCACCAGACCTAATAGTGACACTATTCATAATGTAAAGCAACATAGTTCAGTATGAATAGCCTTTGTCTAAAGTACTTATAGAAGAGATTCCCATACTTTGTCTTCATTTTTCTCCATGATTATTTACAGTGGTGTCAACAATGTATGACTGTTTTTTGTCAAGGGAGACAATATTTAATGCAGAAAAACACTTGCACAACCAGGATGAAGATTAAGCTTTGAACTTGATTGACAGGTGTCCATTTTCACTTAAGTCTATTTCAGCGTGCTTAACAAATGTTTTACTGTTAGTGATTTTGTGTGAAACCAATCCCAGCATGTTCTACTTTTAATTAAATATCTTGGACATTCTTGACAAAGTCCTCTTTATGACATATATAAACAGTGTTATTTCCTAAACAGGATATACTTGAAACGGTCTGCATTATGAAATATCTCCAATTTGTTTCTAAATAGGTTCTTTATATGAAACACCTGACATGATCTTCTCAATGAAAATTTAATTTTTGTTTCTGGATATATTATACAGCTGACATGGTCTTCTCTGTGGAATATATCTGTTTCTGAATAAAAAACACAGTTGATCATGTCTTTTCTGTGAAATATACTTAATGTATTTCTGAGTATAGGACACACTTGACATGGTCTTTTCTGTGAAAGATATCTGTTTCTGAGTATAGGACAGAGTTGAAATGGTCTTCACTGTGTAATATACCTACATGTACCGGTAGTGTTTTTCTGAGTAGAGGACACAGTTGACATGGTCTTCTCTGTGAAATATATCTATTTCTGAGTATAGGACAGAGTTGAAATGGTCTTCACTGTGTAATATACCTACATGTACCAGTAGTGTTTTTATGAGTAGAGGACACAGTTGACATGGCTCTGTGAAATATATCTCTTTCTGAGTATAGGATACAGTTGACATGGTCTTCTCTGTGAAATATATATGTTTCTGAGTGTAGGGTACACTTGACATGGTCTTTTATGTGAAATATATCTGTTTCTGAGTATAGGACACACTTGACATGGTCTTTTCTATACAATATATCTATTTATAAATATACAACATGGTCGTCTCTGTGAAATATACTTAATGTACATCTCTTGCATGAAATTTCTCCAATTTGTTTTTGGATATAGGACATACATGAGATGGTCTTCTGTATAATATATATCCAATTTGTTTCTGTATAGGTTCTTTATAGAACATACCTGACCTGGTCTTCTATGAAATGTATCCAATTTGTTTGTGAATATAGTACACTTGACATGATCTTTAGCATGAAATAATCTCCAGTTTATTCCTGAATATAGAACACATCTGACATGGTCTTCTTTACAAAATATCTCCAGTTTTTTCCTGAATATAGAACACAGCTGACATGGTCTTCTTTACAAAATATCTCCAGTTTGTTTCAATATTAAGTTCTTTATAGGATTGAAAATTCCAAGTTCTAGGAATTTTTACATATTGCATAAGTGGTTAATGATCATGTGACACAAAAAGAAGAATATAAAGAACATCAGCTAAGTTGTGCCAATCTTTTTTCCTGATTTGCTTTCTACAGTCTCTGAAGAGATGGAAAATGTATACATGTGAATAGTTCTGGAGCTTTATTGAGATAGAAGATGTCTGCATAGATTATCGGGTACATAATGAACCACATCAAAAGCCAAAATCTGAAAATTTTGAGATTTTGGTCATAATCCCAGGGTCAAGTACTAAAGATGGTGACGATTGTGGTGGTGTTTGGAGGTTGTTATTAAAAACATGGAGATATCAGGATAAACCAATGAAGCTGTTTAAAGATGAGGCGCTTCAAAGAACATTTGGCTAAAAATGGTGAAGATCATGTTGCTCTACCTCTCTGAGCTTGCATCTGACATTTACTCCATCTGTCCATGCTTTAGTGATATAGCATATTGCCTTCTATACCAAAGAAGTGACCAGCTTATCATTTGGGATATGATTGATAATTATTAGTAGATTTTCACAAAAGTTTAATAATTTTGATATGAGCTCCTGGGGGTGCAGATAGCTAGTATGGATATAGTTTTTGGAAAATATCAGTTTCTTAATTGATGTAGTAGAAATAAAAATGTTGATATGTGTCATCATTAAAGAGAAGGGTTCTTTGTGTTTGGTTTTATGGGTACATCCTGGGGTCTTTACCCTAGGCATGTGAATGTTGCCCCTAGGCAGGGGAATATTTCCCCTAGGCATACTTGGAAACCTTTAGCACTTACTGGACATGAAGAAACAATTACGAATAGGCAGTGTTATAACAGTGTTCCCTGTGTCATTCCATATCCCACATGCATATATTGGATTCATGGTGATATTTGATATCATTCTTTTGATCTAATTTTGTTTAGAGTTATTTTATTAATAGCGGTCAATTTCACCAGAGTATTTTACTTTATCTTAGCAGAGAGACCACGTCTGTGGAAAATAATGAGGTTAATGGAGGGAGCAAGATTCTACTCTCATCATGTTCCTCTAGATTCCAGTGGTAGAACATTCCGGGACTACGCCCAGCTTACAGATGACCGTATCACATTTCTTGTGGCAGCAGAGCTTGACTTTTACCCTGAATTTTATGATTTCAGAATAATCAAAAATCCTCTTAGAATAAATGTGCAAGGTGGCTATATTGGAAAAACATCTTTGAATTCTATTACAAAAGTTTTTACAAATTCTGGAAATTTAATATGCAGAAATATAAACCAAGTTGTATCAGTCAACAAAAGCACACGCCGCCCATTGCATTTACCGGTTTGGTGGGTAAAAAAATATGCAGAATCAGCATTGGGAAAGGAATCAATCAGATTTGAGAAAGAAGAGAAGCCACCCAATGGTACTGAATCTTTCCAAATTCAAGTTGTATGGAGTGATACAGATGCCAACAGTCACACAAACTGGAGTTCTTACGTCAGATTCAGTCTTGACACTGCTTATTATATATCATCACGAAGGATAGTACCTTGTTTACAAAATATGGTTGAAAATGGTGTGAAAAGACTGGAGTTGTTATATACAGGAGAAAGTTTTGAGGGAGATGTACTTACAATCATTACCTGGCCATGTAACAAAAGAACTAGCAGAGTTATTTTCCATGTGAACAAAGAAGATGCCTTTATATGTCAGTGTAGTGTTGATTATTTTGAAAAGCCTGTACCTACCACCAGTAAATAAGATGTTGGTTATAAAAAAGATGTGAGAACATTTGATTGAAATGTATCATGTTTTCAGTAGCATTTTCATGAGAACATTTGCAAATAAAGATCTATAATGAAATGGGCACATTGTCAGACTATAATGTTGTTCACATATAATGTGTATATTTAAATTCAGTTTATTCAAATTATGATGATAAGATATTTTAAAAAAATTGAAGTAAAAAAATTATTTTCATTATATACATGTACTGTCCGGTTTTGGCAGCTGACTTGTGTCAGGTTTTGATAATGTTATTACCTGCTGTTTGATACTGTGTGATACTGTATGATACTGTGTGATACTGTATGATAATGTGTGATACTGTATGATACTGTGTGATACCAGTGAGGATCCAGATTAGCAGATTATGGTTTTTGCATTTCACAAAGGTCATATACCACCATGATCATCAAGAAGGCATTACCCTATTAAGGCATGTGAATGCCAGTGAGAAGATCAGATCTTATTTTATGCATGATTATTATCAACCTCCCACTGCTATATGCTTTTATCTCCCTGATCAGCAGGTGGTACCTTTCCTTATCATTGCATCTGTGTCTTTGTGCGTGTCATTCCGTGAGTGGCATGACACTAGTGTATGTCCTGTTTTCATCCTTTGTTGTTTGTTTGACATTCGGTTGTATTATGATTCCTCATTATTTCAGTGTATACTGTAGAAGATGCATCTCAAATAAATGAAAATGATACAGTGTCCCTAGGCTGGATTTGTGCATCCCCTACTGGCCAGGCAATAAGTGGTATGAACCCTCATTTTTTCCTTTTTTGGGAGCTTTACCTGCTGATGAAAATCGCTATGTTAGGCCTGACAGAGGATGTGGGGGATTGCATTAGGTGGGTGTTTCTAATCTCTCCCTTTGTGCTATTCATGGCTTTCATAGTGAAACAGTAGGCTATCTAAACTGACAGCTTGTCTGAAGGTAACCACCATTATCATTCAATTTAATATGGTGCCTGCCTACTGCTGTTTTGTAGCACCCTATAAACATTCTGTGGTACTAAGATGCATAAATTTTTTTGAGGGATATAATTTGACCAGAAATACAATTTCATCCCAAATATAGGTCACATTGATCCATACTGCATGCTTCACTGCTTTAGTTTCACTCTGGCACAGTTTGTGCCAGAACCATAATATTAGGTGAATGTATGCATGCATCCCTATTAGTACCACACAATTACAATACAATAAAGTCATTGTGACCATTTAATATATTACTGGCTTATTTTTTGGGATTTAACTTGTGACCATATTAGTATTTTATCTAGTGTATAATACTTCCATACCTGGAATTATGAAACATAATGAGATACTAAGTACTAACACTCATTTTAATGGTAGCTCACTCTAACCCATATTTCACACTGACTTTAGTTAAATTTGACATTTCAGCTGATAGTAATGTACTGTTCAAACCATCAGATTTAGCATTGCTCACCACCTATAACGGCTAGGTCTGTGTGACCTATATTTTACATTTAAATTGCTTGGGTCATGCTGTTGCATTTAGCTCATGACCTTGTACTTTTTTATTACCATATTCTGTGTATTAAACTGTGGGATTCACTTTTCTGAGCACAGTTCACCAATTTAAGCAGGAAGTCACAATTGATCATTTCTTATGCTTTTCTTAGTTTGTGTTTGATATTCATGTGTCATGATTGTTCGTACTGTAATTGTATCATGAAATTGATGCTAATATGCATTTCTGTTGATGCTAGACTCTTAGAACAAAATAGGTTCATTGTGACCTATATTTCATATTTTACTGTTTAGGTTCAGTGTTTACGTTTGCCATTCAGTTATTGACATGTTTTTATGCATCACAAAATCTGGTGATTAGATGCATCCAGATAAATTTAGTCTGTATCTATTTTTCTTAAAAAAGTCTTGGTTACTTATAGCAAATATGGAGTGACTTTGCTCATTTCATGTCTTAAAGTGCATTTCTTGAATGCTATTTCCAGTCATTAAAATTGATAACTGAATACATCTCAGTTAATACAATGCCATTTAACCAATGGCAGCCATAACTTACATTTTATGCTTTACTTGACCAGAGTCCAGTGCTGGATTTAGACAAAGCGAGGCGCTAAGCTATGGGAAGCTATAGAGGCTATATTTGGTATAAAATAAATTTGAGGGGCCCCTTCAGACTGAGTTCAGACTTTGGGCCTCTAAGCTGTAGCCTGTTTAGCTTATGCCTTAATCCGGTACTGCCTGAGTCCCATATTTGTGTCTATGATGAAGTTGGTTTATTAGTGCTATATAAATCCCACCCTACTCTAAAGCCCCTTTGTGGACATGGCTGTTGAAGATAGGAATAAACATCTTCATTCTGTGGTAGAGTTTCCTTGTTATTTTGTAATATGAATAGGATTATAGAGTGAATGGGTATGGTATAGTCAGATATCACAGATAATATTAAGTAATGAGTGTGATGTTATTTATTATGAACTTTAAAAAAAACCCCTGTCATTTACATGTTCAGGGGTGGCCCCTGGTGGCTGAGTGGTCTAAAGCGCTGTCCATTACAGATCACTGCGTGGGTTCGAGTCTAAGATTCGGCTCATGTGGATATGTGAGAAAGCTTGCCAGTAGCTTCTCGTGGGTCGGGGGTTCTTTCCGCGGATTTCCTGGTTTCTTCGTCCACCAATAATACTGGCTGCCATGTATAGCCTATCATGTGCTGAAAAATGGCATTAAGCCCCACAACAACAACATGTTCAGGTACAATCAGCTTTACAAAAAATGTATTAATATGAGTTAAAATAGGCAGTTTGATATAGTATTTTACATGTAATAGTTCAAGGCCTTTGGATAGTATTGAGTTATTTGCTTTGTAATTATCTTGTTGAATGAAGGCTTAGAACAGGTTCAATGAGTTTTACATCACAATGCACCTGGCAAACATGATGCAAAATATTTGGGATTGCCATATTAGTCCTTTGTCCAGTCGAGTACGTCAGCAGCAGAGTGGGTGAACCTTACAAAGTTGTAGAGACCTTATCTATAAAAACTAAGAGTTCCTATGAGGCTGAAAAATACTGTTGATGATGTTTAAACCAAAAATTTCTCTAATAGGGTAAGATTATTTTCGACTTTTTATCTACGTGCTAGTCACTCAGCATTGTTTGTTAACCCTCTCTGCTGCTTGGAATTAAAAATCAAGGGCCAAAGATTTTATCTAAACCTACACGATACCTTGATCTTGGATCATGTAAATTTATTGTTGTAAACCCAAAAGGAATAGCTTGTGCTTTTGAAAAGAAATGTTTAAACTTAACCATATCCATGTCCCTTGAGCACCAGTTATAATAAAGATTTTGCAAAGTATAATTATCTATGCCATGAAACACAACCAAAATATTGTAGTTGTCTCTGATCACCATAGGTATCTGTGTGTATCTATGGGTTAGATAAATCATGTCTGTGTTTTTATGTCTACCTCGAGAAAATACTTTAGTAGGATTGGATTGTTTGTTCAGCATCACATGATCATATACTACAAGATTATTAATGTGTCCATCTAAGTCATCTGCAAATAGAGCTTCATTTATATGGTTAATAAAATCAATAATATCATTTTTGTCTTCATCCAGTAAATTTGCATTTTGATTAAAATCTTTAAGTACTTTGAAACATTGTTGATCGTCTACAGATGGCACTACTAAATATAATTTATTCAACTTGATCAATCACATTATCAGATTAAGCAATAATTCTGTCTTACCAGACCCAGATAGATCTCTTATAATCATTCTGATAGAATTTAGTAATGATGGATGGTGCATTACTGGCTCTTCTTTTCGTGTCGCTGAAAAGTCAATTATATCCATATAATAATGATATGAGTTTATATTGTGTTTGATGTAGAGCATCAACCCTCACTGTTGGACTGACAATGATAACAACAAAAAAAAAAGAAACCTGCACTTAACAGGTAAGTGTGTGAAATGTGGTACAAGTAAATAGCACATGGTGGTGATATCACTGCTTCATTAGGAAAATTGACATGAGCTGCATGAGCTAAATACCCTGGTGAGAAACATCTTCCTGGATATAAATATTTTGGTCCTAGAACTCGTCTCGATATCCGTCTCGATAACCAAGACCAACCAAAACCTGTAGAGATTCCAGTAAATAAGATTAATTAAGCATGTCACAATCATATAAAAGTCCAGATTTGCAACAACGACAACTTCTAGATGTATAGTTGATTCATTAGTTAAATTCTATACCTAATAAATCTCTTAGAGAGAAAAGCTCGCTAGCTTCCTAGCAAATTCTGCCATGAAAGGTAAAATAATGCTAGGGGCTTGTAATTAATCAACTGATTATTGTAATGGAATCTGTTTATGATTCCCCTAGAGGGTATTGGAGAGGCAAAGCAGCGATTTGAAAAACTTGCTGAAGCAGAAAAAGTTGCACATGATGTTGCAGCGTGGTTAGCACGACAAGCAATGTGGCAAATCTTTCTAAGCCTACCTAAAAATATCAATACGTACATTTAGATGTCAACACGCCTAATGAAGATCATCAAGCGGATATCTGGTTCTTACCACACCATACTATTAAAATTGGCAGTTGTCAATGCACATACAAATACGCTTTAACTGTCATTGACTTTGCGATTAGATATAAAGAAGCAGAACCATAATCAACATAAACCACCTCTGATGCTGCATCTGCGTTTGAACAAATTTATCAGCGAGGACACAAGCGATGGCCAAAACTATTACAGGTTGATCCTGGCAAATAATTGCTTAGTGTACCTGTCTTAGCTATGTCTTTGATGGCACCCGCAGAAAGATTAAAGTGCACCCAGTCTTTGATCGCTTGGCTTCATTGAAGTGATTATACTAACATTCGGTCAACGATACCTTATTTGGACCACCTGCGATTTGTTCTTGCTTTAGTGATATTTTTACAGCAAAAGTCTTTTTTGATGATGATTGTAGCTTTTTAATTTGACCGGGAGTCAGACTGACACTAACATGATGATATAACATTATAATAGTATGCGCGATCTAATTACATGTACTCTACCGGAGAACGACTTTCAACGACTTTCATTTGTACACCAGCACCTTCAAGTAACATTGATTTATCGCTGAGTATAAGTTTGATTGCTCATTGATTGTCAATAGCTCCTTGAGTCACATGAACTCGAAAATATTTATCAACAACATATTGTCTGGTTAAATCTAAATGTTATAGTGAAAAGTAGTAAATCGAATACAGCGATGTAAAATATAGCTGTGATATTTGAAAACCAGTATCAATGTTTTGATCACACTCCAAGACGATGTTATGCACGTGCTACATGAGTTTGATCGAAATTCAGTAATATATCCTCGGATGGTTCTTGATGTCCATTTATCCTTAATGAAACTTCAGAAACACCGAGTTTATCAAATATCATGTGACTACGCGTTTGACCATTTACTTGTTCAGCATCTTGTAATGCAATAAATATATGTCGCAGTGCAGAAACACCTTGCTGAGAAGCTATTTGCCATGTTAATAAACCATTAATGTTACTCTGGGTAGCATCTGTGGTTGTTATTAACCATGATAACGTGGATTTACCACCTTGACTAATAAAAGATATCAACTGGTCTTCTTTAGATATTGATGAAATCATCACTGACATCCACATGGAAAGTTTTGTAATAATTACTTTACCAGCATCACCAGTGAGTCGCCATATTGCATCATTTTCGATTGCTTTTCTTACTAGTACAACTGTATGTTTTACTCCGAAAAAGACTTCTCTGACATTTCTACAGAATCCAAAGAAGCTATTGCACATACAATTTTTCTAATTCCATCTTTAAACATCGATCGACGTGATATGAATCACAAGTTAAAATTTGCATTAGCACCATAAACTACTGGAGAAATGTCAGCATCGGCGTTACCGGCATGGTTTCTTGGTCGTCTTATATCATATGGTACTTAGTTAGGATGATCAGACGTGACCTTGGTAAACATCATTGATGGACCAGCTGATCTTGAATAATCGTCGCGGTATCTTGCAAGGCCAAGTATCGTCGTGGCAACGTCGACGTCTTTCTGAATTGATTCAAAATTGTTTCTGTAAATCATGTACGTAGTGCTATCAAACAACGCCATAATACCATTATTAACAAAATATCGGCTACATATTCAGTATTATCCTTTTCCAACATTTCACCTTCCACTTCAATAAATGCTTCAGCGGGTAAGAAATTTCTACTAAAATCACGAACCTCTAGTTCGATTCGTCCAACTGATGTGGCTGTCGTGCATCATAAGAATAATACTGATAATAGCGCACAGACTCATCTTTGAAAATTGGTGCGTCCATGTCAAGCGCGGGATCAGATATACGCTTAAACATATTTATTATTATCGTCTTCGACTGACATGAAGACTACTTCCTGCTATCAGACTAGCGGTTATATTGTTTCCTTTTCCGACATTGGTACATCAGCCATCTCCGCTAGCTTCTGATTAGCAGCTTGATTTATTATTTCACTTATATTTCCGGGCATCACTTCAATGCTAGATAATGTTACAGGTTGAGGTCGGACAGGTTGCGGTCTGCGTATTAATCATGCTAGTCTATCCTTGATTGTTGGAAATGCTTTACTAGCAACATTACCAACAGCACAATACCTTTTTTCACGAACAATATCAATAGCTTTCATTCACTGTTGCTTTGCAATCGGTATTGCTTTTGGGTCTATCCTTCTAAATAGACCCTGAACAACTTCGCCTAGTCCATCACCGTATGTTGTTTTGTCTACTGGTAATCGAACGTTTATTACCCTGACCATGGTAGGTCCACGTTGAGTACTATGTATGATCATTTTATTATTAGGTGACTTAAATCAATACTCTCACAGATTTTATCTTGCGGTATGTTGACCGTTAAGATGATAAACCTTAACTCAAGTTGATACGGATTTACTGCGAGATTTAAATTACCACGTCCCTTCTACAGACAAATATCAGCATGCATTACAACACAACACATTTATATTTGGCTCTTCAATGTCTTCAATGCAGTTTACGCTCAAATATTTATGCATAATATTCACTAAATGTAACTATTCTAAAGTAACTTTGTATGAACAATAGGTGCGTTATATTTAGACCATATTGGCATATCAAGAGTAAATATCATCCTACACAGAGATTCATTCATATATCCTAAGAAATATGATATATTCGTAATCTAGGGTGAATTCATGCAATTCCCTTCGCAACTTTACATATTGAATATTCAATTACATGCGATCCGTCAATTCTCTCAATGAATTGATAATTAACAAATCAAAGCATTAACTGATAGAACTAACATCGCTAGACTCCTACGAAATAAATACATGCGTGAATCATATTATATATATATATATATATATATATATATATATATATATATATATATATATATATATATATATATATATATATATATATATATATATATATATATTATATCATATCGGCAAACAATCAAACAAATGAAACAGCATAAGGGCCCCGAGTGGCCGAGTGGTCTAAAGCGATCTCCGTTACAGATCACTGCCATCTCACCTCTGCCTGCATGGGTTCGAGTCTAGGATTCGGCGAATGTGGATATGTGAGAAAGCTTGCCAGTAACTTCTCGTGGGTCGGTGGTTCTTTCCGGTGATTTCCCCGGTTTCTTCCTCCACCATTAATACTGGCTGTCATTTATAGCCCATCGTGTGCTGAAAAATGGCGTTAAGCCCGAGACCAACCAACCAACGAAACAGCATATTAAAATTTGAAACTAAAATTGCTTACCTTACTGCCATTTTCTTTTTCTAAACAAACAGTCCTAGCCTTAGTCTATCCCCTGACCCATGACAACTATCTGGCATTTTGTAATTTCATGAAGAGACTACTTCATTTACTAGCGCCTTCGGAGTATATTTAATCTTCTCTTAAGAATAATCTAAAGGATTTTCCAAGAGATAGTTCGTAAATCGTTTTTCAAAGTGTACGACCTTAAATTTCCCTGGCCAATCAGAAATAATTGTTCCTAGACTTTTCCCACCAAATCAAGTTGCTGTCGTCGGTTTCTCTGGCCTAAAATATTTCACAATTGGCGTCCTTTTGAAAAATAGATTATTTGACGTGTCCCCTTTGAACTGCGTCGGGAGAGAATATAATTGCGTGTACTCTCTCTGTACCATAACAAGTGATCGGGTCAGTTCTAACTGAGGCTTAAAGTAATTCCTTTTATGTTTAGAGATGTAACGAATAAATAAACATTGAACTTTCACCATACCTTTCTGCTTTGACTATGTTAACTTGAAAGCACAATTTATTTGACTTTGGGTATCAAAAAGGTTCAAATTTGACAAATCACAATCGTAATTTGCTAAAGTATTATTATACGTTATTTTGCTTTGACGCGTCAGTAGTTAACGTCCTGTCATCAAATATATGTTCTTATTTGTTATTATACTGGCTGAAAACTATCAGTTTTTGTGTTCATCCTTGAACCTGTTTCCCTTTTAAACTTAATTTGCGACTACGGCCATATATATGTCAATGCTATAGATTTTTATTTTTTCCGTGTATAAAAACAGTAGGACATATGATCAGATGTTAGGTTTTAAAATACCCTTGTATCCTACTAAGAAAGTAATCAATAATCGTGATAAGTAACACGAACGATTTTCCTCTCTTTCAGAAAATAAATCGATTCTTAGAAAAAGATGAATACTTTCTCGCCCTCACCAGAACACCTCTTTATTGTTACCCCTTATTCTATCTTCTCCATAATACCCCTGCATGTAAAAGTATGCAATCAATTGTAACCCATAAACCACGCAACTCACCACTTATCTCCCCAACAAATTCTTTGTTATTCTTTACTCTTGATTTAGTATCCAACTATCTTAGTAGGAGATATGTAAAAAGCTAATGCAATAAGGCGGAAAGAAAGAGAAGGAAAAAGAAGACAAAAGAGAAAGAAAAGGAAATCGGCTTATACAGGAGAGGCTGAAGACCGAGGTCAAGGATAAACGAACTAACCACACACTAGGGGTGTTGATAACGCAGCCATGGATTGAACAGAATACAAGGCAACAAAACAAGAGGACATATCAGAACTCAAGAACTATTATGAACAAGAAAATTATATTTCTCTGTAGAATGTCAATACACTCACTAGTATGAACTAGAAAATTATATTTCTCTGTAGGGTGTCTACACGTCACTAGTATGAACTTGAAAATTATATTTCTCTGTAGGGTGTCTACACGTCACTAGTATGAACTAGAAATTATATTTTTCTGTAGGGTGACTAGAAATTACTAGTATGAACTAGAAAATTATATTTCTCTTTATGGTGTCTAGACATCAATAGTATGAAATAGAAAATTATATTTCTCCGTAGGGTGTATACACATCATTAGTAATTAACTTGGAAATAACTCCATAGGGTGCAGACACGTCACTAGTATGAAATTGGAAATAATATTTCCCCAGTGAGTGTCTACACTGCACTAGTATAAACTAAAGAAAATGATCTTTCTACTTAGTTAATCAGAATTAGTTAAATATAATTTACTCGGTAAGAATGCAACTTATGGTGAAATATATCAGCGTTGTTGGGAACACAAGTAACAATATAGGCCTACTTTTCTCTGACGTTCTTCATGTCAGGGCAGGTTTTGAGCATATGGTGGCGTTTGGTGTCTGAAATCTTATGAAAACTTGTTTCTGATATGCATTGTAGTAAAATGAAAGAAAAATGCTTCTTGTACATTCAACAACTAAAGCACTAGATTCCATAGCGTCACTTAAATCCTTATTTATTCCCAAATATATTAGATGCAGATTTTGCTTTATTCATTATTGTATTTTGGAGATATCATTCAAATATAGTGTAGTGGGGCCGATGATTGGATTCCAAGTGATATACTTAATTCAGCGGAATGTACTTCGTTCAGCGCACGTTTAAACCTATAATGTACACGTGGTGGCGCTATAATGTAAATACGTTCAGTAGCCTAATTGCGAGCATTGAATCAAACCGTAATGTTGTTTGTAGTGTTATCATACTGGAATCAAAATTTAATGAACTAAGTATTTACAATTTCAAGGCAAAATAAAACGTAATTACAGATGTATTGATATTAAATGTCCAATGCAATAATGCATAAACAAACAATTGAATCAAAAGGGAGAGGTAGCGTTACTGTGGTAAATTGTTGGCGTTCAAAACGCACCCTCTTCCACTACGGTTCGTTGCTAGGGAATGACCTCCCGCTGTGTAATTTATCCAGTGTGGATAGATGGAAAGAAGAATGCAGATCTCTGAACAAGTAAATTGAAAAAATAAACACAACGAGCCCTCTTTCAATGAACAAATATAAATTTAATCAATTTAACAACAGAATTTTAAGTGAAAAGAAATTAGTTTCGTTTTTTACAAAAGAAGGAAAATGTACTAACATGAACTCAATTAAAATAAACAATTCAAATTTTCTTTACTGTTACTATTACTTGTCAGTGACAGAATTAATTCAATTTCGTCATTGCCTGCGAGATGTGACCTTTGAGTTCAACGACGAGTGACATCATCACCTATCTTATCCGGACTTCGAATCTTCCTTTCGACCCTGCATCGTCAACCTTTGTCTAGTCGTCTTGACCTGGATTCTTGCCAGTCGGACTTGAACGCTTAGACAATTGGACTTAGACTTCGGCGGTGAAAACTCTTCTGACCTTTCGCTGCAGAATTTGTTTCAGGAATTTACAGCAAGCTGTTTCCTTAAATAAAAAAAATGTCTCGCAATAGACAATAGGTCGCCTTTTCCAAGTATATAACTATATTTGTACATTAAAACAGCTCAGAAAAATAAAAAGGCATAAATTCTGTTTCACTCACTCGTTCACTTCACTAATTCCTATGTTTACAAACATATACGGTCATTGTATGTCCTGAACTTAATTCGGGTCACGCTAGTGGGGATCATTAAATTCCACTTCACGGATAACACATATGTGCCCGTATTTAACACCCCTTGACTTCTTACAATAAACTATCTAGTAGTGTTAAATTACATATGGCTTAGCCCCTCAAATCTAACTATTCTAAAATAGTTTACGTGATCAATTAAATGTTACAAACTAGTATATGAATATACACTCAATACATGTCATACTAGACAATGATTTAATTCATAAAACTATGAAACAATCATTTATTAAGCTTAATTATCGCATATTCCTCAGCGCTCCTATGTATCAAATATTCAAGTACATGCAATATTGTCAATTCTTTCAATGACCATTCAATAATGCAATCTTGTCAATTCTCCAAATGAATTAATAATTATAAAATCAAAGAATAAAATGTCATGACTAACATTCCACTAAAATCCTGAAAAATGAAATCATACATACATACATACATACATACATACATACATACATACATACATACATACATACATACATACATACATACATACATACATACATACATACATACATACATACATACATACATACTTACATCATAACATCAATACATTTGCAAGTAAATCAACAAATGAAATAACACATTAAAATCGGGAAACTAAGATTACGTACCTTTTGCCGTTTATTTTTCATTCCCACGAACCTCAACGTAGTATGTGTCTCCTATCTGAGACGACTCTCTGGCCCCTTACTCAATAACGGGAAAAACGTACTTTACGTTCCTGGAGTCACTTCTTAACTTCTCGCAAGAAAGAGTGAAGACTGAAGACTTTTTCCAAATCAAAACCCTTAATTCCTTAAAAAGTTACGCCCATAAGCCCCTATTAACCAATCAGATTCAACTGTTTCCTAAATCTACGTAGAATTTTTGATTCTCAAACAGCTAATCATACCGTAATTAACGTTCCTTTGAACATTCAATTATTGGCAAGCTTCCCCTTTCAACCGCTTGATTTTGGGAAGAGTAGTATGCCAAACCCTTGTACCATAGCAGTTGACTCAGTCAAATTACGTTGCGTGGAACGAATTTATTTTGACGTTCAGAGATGAAATGAAAATAATCATATAACTATCTGTAGCCCTTTCTACTTTATTAAGTTGACCTTGGTACAATTCAATTAACCAATACTTCTAAGAGGTTTCAAAATTCGACACATCACAGTTACAGTAAGTCACGATTACTAAACTGAAGTTGCATCTGCGTTTTAAGGAATTTATCAATGAGGACCCTTGCAATGGCCACAACTATAACAGGTTGATCCTGGTAAAGAATGTCTTGTTGCAGTATCATCTTCGATGAAGCAACATAATGTCAAAATTAGAAGAGGATATTGAGCTGTTATTTGGATATCAGTATGCGAAGGAAATAATTCAATCATATATGATCTCTGGCGAACGAGTTGCAAAATTAAATGGAACGTCAATACTGGAGCGTCAATACTCACAACACACAAAATTCTACACTGACGAATCCAGATCAATAGATACTAATCCTGGATGTCAACCACAAGATAGAAGCAAGACTACCTGATTGATGCTCCATCCACACGGCGGAATTTTGGGCCACCAACCAAGCCCTTCTCTGGATAAAAAGTCAAACGCAACAACAGCAACACGTCGTCGTCACAGACTAGAACAATATTCTCCAAACACTAGTCACAGAAGCGACCAAAAGCAGACCCAATCTACTAGAACAGGCTGTGCTCATCTTAAGAGAAATATAATTAAAAGAAAATATCATGGTAAAATTTCTGTGGGTACCGTCTCACATAAACCTAAGCAGCGACGACAAGGCAGACTTGGCAGCCAAGCAAAGCCTCATCAACCACCAAATCCATCCCTTAGACTACAGCATACGCTAATTATATAGTCAGGTAAGGAATCACACAAATGCCATGTGGCAAGGGCAATGGAACAACACCAGCAAAGGACAAGACCTGTACCACATAAAACCAACAGTCTCAGGACACATCGAGAAATCCAAACAGTTTAGTAAAAAGGAACACGAAGTTATCAACAGATTAAAAACAGGCAAAACTCTACTAAAATTCAGCTATGGCAATCACATCCCGGATAGACAAAAACGACCAGAGATGGCCGCACTTCCCAGTGCTAGAAACCCTCCAACATATGGAATGCATTAGGCCTAGGTACCAAGCCCTAGGGAAGCCATGAAAGACTACCAGCGGAAAATCGGAGCACCCACTAAATACCCGGACATGATAAATTCCAAGCTAAATAAGACCTCACATACAAAAGATAATACACTGCCATAAAGATACAGATACATTTGAAGATCTCTAATACAACCACACGACACAGATACACAAAACGTATGTGGGTGGGCGGAGAGACCACGACTCAATAACATCCTGTCATAACCAATCTCCACAACACAACCTAACCCACCAATAATACTAAAAACTATAGAGCAAAACGTAGACCTTACACCTGCGTGACGAAACACATCACCATCGAAGACCAGATGCAATGGGGGATATCAGAGCAGATCAAAACGTAAGTTAGATATATTGTATAGTACATATATGACAGGTAAAGTATCAGCAACAACACGAGCCCTGTGACTAAGTGCAGAATAATGTACAGGGAAGTCGTACATTACCATCTCCTAGCAAAACAAAATTTCCATACAGAAAAGATGTTATTTGCAGAGATGCAGAGTTACTTCCCCTAAGTATTGCGTCTTCAAATCACACCAACCTCTTCCACTACGGTTCTCGTCCGCATAAAACTGACCAACAACAGCTTTTTGGAATGTTTACATGTGTCAATAGGTGCATTATATTTAGACCATATTGGCATATCAGATACCTTCAGAAGATAAAGCCTGCTTTAGTTGTTCCTGTTGATAAGTTTCGTCACTCGATGAAAAGAGATCAGGATACACGACCTCCAGGTCACAGTGGATACGTTTTGCACCTTATTTAAAACTTCGTCATGTACTGCGTATTTCACCATTTAGATTTGGTAATTTTCATTGATATGAAAATGCAGACAGTTTGTATATGTGTTGTTGAGGGATACGTCTGTCAGTGTCACATTTCTTGTTCTCCTGTCGCTTTGCAAAGTTTAGCTCCGTTTTGCTCTGCACCCTACCACACCCACCACTTCAAGAACTATTTTTGTTGCTGATATTGTTTAAAATAAATTAATATCGTTGTACGGTAGTTGCTATGTATTTAAAAAATAAGAAAGTTTATATTGTTAGTCCGTTGCTGATGCATTATTCCGTTCCTGATTAGACCAACAAGTAGGTCTCTGTTTGTTTTTATGATGTCAGATATAAAAAAGGAGAGACCTACTTGTTGGTCTAGTTCCTGATACGTAATATCGCGGATATTGAAGGAAAAAATGAACACACATGTGAGATTCATTATAATTACATGTATTACTGTTTTAGCACATATAGTAAGATAATGTAAAATGTTCATTTTCATATCTTAAGTTAGTTCCTCATATATTTCTATCCAAAACTCATACCAGAATATATATATATATATATATATATATATATATATATATATATATATATATATATATATATATATATATATATTATTATTAACATTTCAGTGTTAGCAAGAAAAACAAAAGGAAACGAAGATATTGTTTTAATTAATATCGCTGAAAACATGGTTGGAACTAAATGTATTGACAAATCAAGCATACATGACCCACTCTCAAGATTACCAAACAATAATGTATATAAACTGACTTATGTCTCAATATTATTGTTTACAATTAAATATTTAATTAATGGGATGCTGATCAAACAAAGAATGAAATTTTTTTATAGTATGATGTTTAATTATTAGAGCATCAGTCAAGTCTGCTCCGGTGGCCTTGTGCTTGGGGCATCCGCCTGTGGGATGTCATGTCAACGACTTACAAAAAACAGCTGCCTCACTTGGTGCTCAGCATTAAGATGTCAGTGTTATGACCTTTTAGCCTGGTATCAGGATAATGTGACTGGGTGGGAAATGATGCTACATGTCTGTGGCATGATGCCCCAGTGCTAGTCATCACTATAAACTTCCACACTGTAGATATCCTAGTGATAATGCTGAAAAATTCTTAAAGCTATGCTAAAAATCCAAATTACACACACACACACACACACACACACACACACACGTCAAGCCAGTCAGTACTAATTTGCCAAAAATTAAATGATATGAATACGAGGAAAAAAAAATAACACATTTCATAACACAAGCAGTTTTCTTATGTTACCATCGTTTCTCATAATATTGAAATAAATTATAAAGAACTCACAAAGATATATGATATAATTGTATGATATTGTTCGATTTAACTAGACCAGTTTCTGTTTTTCATATGCAAATTTGTTTAGTACTGCTATTGTATGTTACAATATACATGATAGGGATAAGCACAATTTTGCCAAATCATTAACATACATGTATATTGATAGAAAAAAAAATGCTGTATGATTTTTTCTTATTTTTTTAAATATTGTGTATTTGGCATCACATAAAATATGTTATGAATTCAGAGAAAAAAAATAGCATACAGCTCTTTAAACAAAGATTAGTAAAGTTTGCTTCATTTTTCTAGAGAAATAACATCACCATTGTTTATTTTTATTATAAATAATATGAGGTTCACAAGAATAGCAATATATGGATGTATGATATTGACATATAATACACTCTTGCAATAAATAATAAAGTTAAGAAATTTCTTAAAAATTTCATTTTTAGTAACTTTTGTATTTTTAGTATTGCTTGGATGAAGAAGAATATACAGGATAAATGCAAATTCAACATACATCGAACAAACAAACAAATACAATTAACTATTTTTTTACCATAATAACCAAAGTTTTCTCATTTTGTTTTATTGTTGATAGTTATATTATTTTTCAATAAAATAAAAGTGAACTATTCAGTTTTGCACAAAATGTAAAGGAGTAGATGGAAAATACTTCACTGTTAAATTAGCAGTACAGAGAAAACATTTGCACATCTTTTAATTTGCGTTGTGTACAAAATACAGACATTATAGCATGTAAAATCAGGGATTTGTTTCCCTAAATATAGTTTGGCACTCAGATCAACATACCTGTGAATGAAGAGAAATATATTTGAAAAATGTTTTTAAAAATGATGTTTAAGTCTTTGATGAAACTTATTATTTCACATGCACTGAATCAGCTTGTAACATGGTCTGAATCAACCTTGCTTTAAGTTTGTACTTTAGTTTATTTCTGTCAAATTTCAAAATAAATCTTCTTTACAAAGACAGGTCCGTGGTCTAGTGGTATAAGCTTTTGACTGTCGTGTGTATATATATATATATATATATATATATATATATATATATATATATATATATATATATATATATATATATATATATATATATATATATAATTTAAATTTATATATATATAATTTAAATTTATATAATTTAAATTTATATATATATATATATATATATATATATATATATATATATATATATATATATATATATATATATATATATATATAGATGCAATAAACTGACGACGAACAGTACGAAACTAGCAACTAACTAGCCTAAGCGCTTTCGACTCTTAATGAGTCTTTTTCAAAGGCAAATACAAAACATAGTTACTACAAACAAATAAACACAAAAACGTTGCGTTTGTAAACCTCTACATTTCTATCTTCACATGTGCTAAAACTATAAATACAACCAGCTTGTATAGACTAGTTGCGGAAACTGAAAACGTTGTATAATTCACTAAAAGTCTACAAGCCAAAGCGACATCTATTTTTACTTTGTGTACATATGTAACGCAGATTATATCCCGGATATTTGGTTCTATACCGGTTATTCTTATAGTAAAAATTGAAGGATAAGAAGATTTAGAAAATGTTAAATTCTACTAGTGCATAGTTTTCATTTTCTAGTTTTTTTGGTTTAGACCGCTTGGTTTCAATGTTCTAAGGCGGCGTATCCAGTATGATTCCTTTTCCTTCCTGGTTTCGGAACTCCAGCTGTGGTTGTTGGCAATAGCGATAAGTATTATATCACTGAAAGTGTGGCCAGGGGAGGAGAAGTGTTCTGCGACCGGGCTTCTGTACAGCTTTTTTGTCATCCAATCAGATCTATGAAGGTTTATCCTTATGTGTAGCTTTTCAGTTTCTCCCACGTACTGAAGGCCACAGATCTTACATGTGATGAGATAAATCACATTCTCTGTTTTGCACGTTTTGTTTGGACCATGTATGTTTAGTTTTTCTTTAGTCACTGTGCTAGTGAATGTCTTGGTCTCTATCATATGTTGACAGGTTTTGCATCTTTTATCGCCACAGGGTTCAGATTGACTAGGTTGGTTTTGACTAGCGATTGTTGTTAGCTTGGCCCTGACTAGGATGTCCTTTAGGTTTTTTGGTCTCCGGTAAGCTACTACAGGTTTGTTCGGAAGTATTAGGTTTAGTATGTCTGACGATTGCACGGTTGGCCAGTGGTTTGCGATGATTTTACCTACTTTGGGATTGTCTGGGTGATAGGTCAGAATAAATGGTATCCTATCAACCTTTTCTTTCTGTCCATATCTGAGTAGGTCATCACGGTTTGTTTGTTTGGCCCTTTGGATTGCCTCCGTAATCAGGTCTTTGTCGTAGCTTCGGTAAATTAAATGTTTATCCAGCTCTTCAGACCTTTCTAGGAATCTTTCATCGTCGGAGCAAATTCAGCGTATCCTCAGTGCCTGGCTATATGGAATGTTCTTAATGCAGTGTTTTGGATGACAGCTGGTTGGGAGAAGATACTGGTGTTTGTCGGTTGGTTTCGAGTAGATGTCTGTGTGTAATTTGTTTTCCACCAGTCTGGTTGTTGTGTCCAGGAAAACATGGTTTGAGTTGGAAATTTCTGCCGTGAATTTTATTGAAGGATGGAAGTTGTTTGCCTTTGAAATGAAGTCATCCAGACTTTCTCTTCCATACTGCCACTTCATTTCTATATCATCGATAAAGCGTGCCCACTGGTATGGTGTACGCTCAACCGATGCTAAGAGCTTTCCCTCAAGTTTTCCCATGAAAATGTTAGCATACGAAGGGGCCATTTTAGTACCCATTGCAGTTCCATTGATTTGTAGGTAGTTTTCTTCATTAAATTCAAAGTTGTTGAGTTTTAGGACAAGCTCCAGGAGTTGGATTAAGAAGTGTGTGGGTGGATTGTTTACAGTTCTTGTTTCCCATGCTTCGCTGCATGCCTGTAACCCTTCGTTGTGCGGTATGTTGGTGTACAAAGATGTGACGTCTAAGGAAGCAAGTAATGTATCTGGCAGTAATGGTTCACTAGCTTTGCTTTTTATGAGATAATCTGTCGTGTCTTGAAGATATGATGGTAATTTGTGGACATGTGGTCTCATAAAATGATCTAAATATTCTGATATCCTTTCTGTGGGGTGCCCGTTACCTGAGATTATAGGTCTGCCAGGGTTTCCTTGTTTGTGGATTTTGGGTAGAAGATAAAATCTACCTGCTCTTGGGTTTTCTGGGCTTAAGTAGTTTTTGGTTTGCTGGTCAATGTGTCCGCTTTGGTACGCCTCGTCAATAACATTAGTGATGATTTTTGCATATTCCAGCGTTGGATCATGGTCCTGTTTTTGGTAGAACCTAGCGTCACTTAGTTGTCTACTTGCTTCATTAATGTAGTCTTCCCTATTCATAACGACAACAGCGGAACCCTTATCTGCAGGCTTAATTATTATGTCTGTTCTGCTTTTCAGTGAGTGCAGGGCATCTGTTTCTTCTTTTGTCAAATTAGAATATTTGTTAGTATGGTTGATATGTCTGGAAGTATCGTTTTCAACCGAGTTGATAAAGGCTTCCAGATTCGGAATTGAACTTTTGGTGGGGTCCAGTTACTTTTCTTTCTAAATGTGGGTTGGTCGCAGCTTATATTTTCCTTTGATTTGTTTGGTGGTTGCAAGGCAAAATGGGCTTTGAGTCTTAGTCGGCGGATGAATTCTTCGGTGTCATTCTTAAGCTTCCCTCTGTCGTATGTTTTAGGACGGGGACAGAAACTCAAACCTTTCGATAAAAGTTTTATTTCTGCATCAGTAAGTTCTAAATTGGAGATGTTGACTACTGTGTTAGTAACAGTTGCATTAGTGTTTGTTACAGAGTGCTTGCGATTCTTCCTTAGAACATTGAAACAAAGCGGTCTAAACCAAGAAGACTAGAAAATGAAAACTATGCACTAGTAGAATTTAACATTTTCTAAATCTTCTTATCCTTCAATTTTTACTATAAGAATAACCGGTATAGAACCAAATATCCGGGATATAATCTGCGTTACATATGTACACAAAGAAAAATAGATGTCGCTTTGGCTTGTAGACTTTTAGTGAATTATACAACGTTTTCAGTTTCCGCAACTAGTCTATACAAGCTGGTTGTATTTATAGTTTTAGCACATGTGAAGATAGAAATGTAGAGGTTTACAAACGCAACGTTTTTGTGTTTATTTGTTTGTCGTAACTATGTTTTGTATTTGCCTTTGAAAAAGACTCATTAAGAGTCGAAAGCGCTTAGGCTAGTTAGTTGCTAGTTTCGTACTGTTCGTCGTCAGTTTATTGCATCTATTTTAATTAATCCCTGACAAACGTGATCCCTTGGTGGATCCAGTACGCTTGAGAGGGTTGTTATTCGCCATATGGTTTGTATTCTTTATATATATATATATATATATATATATATATATATATATATATATATATATATATATATATATATATATATATATATATATATATATATATATATATATATATATACATTTTAAATATTTTTCTTAATTATAATGGAGGAATTATCCACAATTGAACCCTCCATTGCTAGATTTGATCTTGATAGACTACCAGAATATAAATTTAGTGTTTTGATGCAAGATCTAGCTTTAACAAATGCAGATGCAGATATATCTAATCTTATCCGTGAAGTCTAAAGAGAATTTCGTAATGATGGCGCTGCTCACGTGTGGTCAACTTTCAATATAAGACATATCACTAACACATGATGAATAACAAATGAGGAAAAGTAACTATTATCCTCGTTGATAATCAAAAATATTTTTTTTTAATAAAATCTATTGTATAAATAGATGACGATATTTGGATCGTTTGTGGTAAGCTTAGTCCAGTATATGTTCAGTCGGGAAATAATATCGTTTTATTAAATAAAAAGTCTAAACCTGAAATACTTACTGGTATTGATAAACCTTACTATTAACTACGATATCCAGCATATGAAGTTATCTATGCAACTATGCTATGTATTCACTGAATAATAAACCAAACGTTGCAGGTCTCAAACCTATGAGACTGTCAATAATAGACTGCGTAGCTGAACAACTTTCAGAACATTTTACAAAAGTGATACGTGGTAATGTTTTAACCGATTTTAAATGTAAGCAATTAAATACATGAGCTTAAACAGTTAAAGATACTGGTGCATCTATTAAGGATTTTGCTGAGCTGGGAAAGAGATTGTAATTTCCAATGACTAAGAAGACAGGAGAGATTTTGTATAAATCTATAAATCAAGAGAAGCATCAATAGACATAGTTGATCACAATGCACATGCATGCATTCATACTGTAACAATAGTTCCACGAGACAGAAAGGTTAAGTTTTATGATGGTCATGTATTTGATTTGATCAGAAATATTATTAAAATTGACCCTGTGTCTGGTTCTTTCCAAGTTCAGAATACGATTACGATAAATTTGTACGGCCTAATGGTAATATTTATCGTACAGAATCTCCTCATGAAGACATGGAACATCTTCCACTGAAATAATTCTCTGATGATGTCTTGCACAGAAAATATAACTGATGATGTCATAGCAAGACAATTATTGAATTACTATTTTACTGTACCATCGGTTGCTGCCCATTTCGCTCAGGAGAAAAAAAATTCATGGAAAATGACAAGATCAGAATTTCTTGAATATGTCGAGAAAAGTTGTATAAAATATGGGCACAGTGGATTTTGGAATACTAAATACGATTAAAGTTACCTTATCTCATTTAAAATGGCTGCATGTTATCCTGGGAGTTTTCTTGAATATGGAGAATGTTATAAATTCTTTAAGAGACTTGGACATCCTACATATGAGATGACCAGAGTTGTAAAAAATAGACCCTTACCAGATTTTGAATTAATAGGCTATGCTTATGTAGAATCATTAGAGTTAGAGATCTCCATGCGATCACTTATGTTTGCTTCGGAAGACGTTTTTCAGAAAAATGTTGGGTTACAGTAGTATTATTGCGATATATGCTTCATGCTGGATTTTTAATATAGTTAAGAGAAACTGAAGCAATTGTATCGTATAGTTCACAAAAGGAAGTTTGGTTACCAGAACCGGATAGAGTTAATATCGATGACGCCAGGAAAAAATCCCTGATCTTTTCGAATTTCACATTATTAAAATAAGAAAATGCATGGATAAGGATGATGAAAAACTTGCAAAAGATCTTGATAAAAAGATATTCGATACGTTTACTCAAGGTGGTTCATAAATGGCACTGTACAAGATTGATCATGGAAGAAACTGAACAAGATTTTATAATCGCGGATACAACGGAGAAAAAGCACATTTAAAAGTCGCTTTGATGCTTATTTATCTGATGGAACCAAACTAGATGCCATTGTTAGCTATCGTGATGGCGACCCACCACAATTTTGTCATTTAACATCGATGCTAGCATATGTTTCGATAAATGTATTGTCGATGATAAATAAATTTCCTCGTTACGTTGATAGAGTCGCTACGGATTCATTTTCTATGCATAAAATATATAACCTCTACCCGATAATGGTGAATGGCGACGTTGAGTTTAAAGCAAATGGTTATTAACACAAATACTGCTATGATTATGTGTGGCGATCTTAGTCAACCACCACCCTGTTTTGGACAATCTCCACATGAATGGCTAAAGAATAATTTAGTTTATTATAACGAAATAAATCACGACCACAGAGCTATTGATGAAACGCTGAAAGAACTTAAAAGAATATATCAGAATATAGCCGGATAAAATACAATGTGAGACATTGCGTAAAAAAAAAATTCGAGAAACTACCATGAATGTTTTTTGGACTTTTTGGAGACCTGCTGATTTGATAGTCGCAAGTAGGAAGATAGTTCGCGATGAACTGCAAAAGAAATTATTTAAGTTACATAAAAAAGTTAACAACGTTACCTGTACCTTTGTGTTATTGCCCAGCAAATAATATACAACAGAACATTGAAGTCAAAATTCCTGGAAATGGAATATAAAATCTTGTACTGTATGACATTGTTTTGGTTGTCAATGATGTTGTTGAGAGCGCTTTGAACATAGAAAAATCACCATGGACGTTAAGATACGCTATAACTATTCACTCGCCACAGGTAATGACTATCTCTGATACAAATAGCTGAATTGTAGATGATCATGCTGTATCTCGTGTCAGAAGGATAACTTAACTACATAGGGTTATTGTAGATTACCTTTTGTCTGAGGAAATCACTAATGTCGCTGCTGTAATAAAGAATAAATTAGCGGATAATAAACAATGTGGCTAAAAAACAAGCGTGACTGATATTAATACTGAATTTCTAATACCACTAGAACTAAAGATAATAATGGTGAAAGCTGTAATACTCCAAGACAATTTACCGTAGACAGAGATAATAGTAATCATGGTTATACACGTGAAAATATAAGGCTGTCCTGTCTTGAATATAATCGACGCAGAGGTGCTAGTTTACATAAGTGAAGGTGGTGGTAATTATGTGTCCTCAGGAATTACTTGTGATTGTTCACGCACAAAGCCCCGTTGAGGGACAGTAGAATATAGTCTGTATATGACAGGTCTTCCAATGGATCTAACCACGCTAGAAATTGTATGTGAGGTAACGCTCTAGTTAGGATGAGTAGCTCTTTTATTACCACACTCAAGCTCCCGTGGTTCATATATCAAATATCTCACAGTTACATTACCTAATGTTGGTCGTTCACGGCCTTGTCCGTTATCGCTACGGGGTATATATTTTTTGTTATTGCATTATAAGGTTTCATGGAAGTTTCACGATTAATTTCATCATTCAATGCAGATATCACACTTGGTAACCTTGCAAACCTTTCATTAGATTTCTCACCCGACTTAAAGTCAGTAGATATTTCCCTCGCGTAATGATATCCGAATAATCGCTCAGTAAGTGTTCGATTAAATCGTTCAACGATTGCTTGATCACGATGAATTTCAGTATGTCCTTGTCTGATTTTAAGGTTATATTTCTTCATCAAAGATAATACTGCACCAAAAAATTCTTTACCAGGATCAACTTGTAATAACTTTGGCCATTGTAGACTACCATGTTGATAAATTCGTTCAAACGCAGGCATAACTTCAGATGCAGTCTTTGTTTATAATGGTTCCGCTTCTTTATATATACTTGCAACGTCAACAACAGTTAATCCGTATTTGTACGTGCGTGATTTTCGTCCATGTGTTTTAACAGTATTGTGTGGTAACTTCATTATCGATGCTGACTTGACGTGAGACTTTTGCTGCTTCAGCAAGTTTACTGACCGCTGTGTTACCCCTTCAATATCTTCTCGGGGAATAATAAATGGATTTCATTATTATAGTTATATAATTAATTACTAAACCCGAGAATCATTTTTCCTTTCATAGCACATGTTACTAGAAAACTCGAGAGTTTTTCTCTGAGATGCCGTTGCTGCAAATCTTTACTTTTATACTCAGCATCATGAACATGATATGCTGGACCAATCTTATTTACTGGATGCTCTCCTGGTATTGATTGATCTTGGTCAACAAGTCGTATATCAAGTCGAGTTCCAGGACCACAATAATTATATCCATGAAGATGTTTCTCATCGGGGTATTTAGCCCACGGATATCCAGACAATTTCCCTAATGAAGCGGCTATACCACCACCATGCTCTATTTGTGATGCGAAAATAAATTTATATTTTTTCGTTGGGGTGGCTACTCTGCATCGAATACAATCTTAAATCATATTATTTATTATATGGATATAATTGACCTTTCAGCGACACGAAAACAAGAACCAGTGAAGCTTCCGAATTCCATTAGAATGGTTATAATAGGTCCCCCTGGATCTGTTAAAACGCAATTATTACTTAATCTCATAATGCGGTGGATGATGTGGAACAAATTAGATTTTGTAGACCATATGTAGATGATTAAAGATGTTACGAAGTACTTAAAGGTTTTAAGGAAAATACAAAATTATTGAATCAGGATTGCAACGATATTGCTGACTTTATCACCGATATTGATAACGTCCCATCCGTAGATGACTTAGATAGATTCATTAATAATCTCGTTGCATACGATGATGTGATGCTGAACAAACAATCCAATCCAGCTAAAATATTTTCTTGAGGTAGACATAAAAAACGGACGTGATTTATGTTAATCTGAGATACACACAGATACCTATGGTGATCAGACACAAGTGTAATATTTTGGTCGTGTTTAATGGAGTAGATAATTATACTTTACAGAACATTTACTATACTTGGTGTTCGGGAGAAATGACATGATCAAATGTAAAACTTATTTTCAAAAGCACAATCTGTTCCATTCGGATTTATAACCATAAATCTACATGACCCAAGATCAAGATGTTGTACAGGTCTGGATAAAATCTTTGGTTAATTCACAGCAGTTGGAAGGGCGAACAACCAGACAAGTAAATGCAATCGCATAAAAGTTTTTAAAAAGTACGTCAAAACTGAGCTAACTAAAACGATATATTATCAGTTTAAGTTAGAGGCGATGGTTTGTTATTTGGCTTTGATTTTAGGTTTAGTAGGAAGGTTTACTTTTCGGCAAAATGACTATTCAGCCAAGTGATCTGTTCGCCTTTCCTGCTTCTCATGTTTGTCAACGATTTAATTAAAACTATATTGAAAAATAAAATAATTAACCGAAAGTTCAGATTATGGTTCCCATTAGATAAAAAGATTAATTTTACTTAGACTTTATCAATGTTGATACAACTTTGTAATGTTTAAAGAGTTAGAAATAAGGGTATGAAAAGTAGAGGAAGACATTTTATTAATACATTTTATTATCCAATTACTCTAAATTACACAAAGTTATACAAAGTAGTGCTGTATGACATCTATTATTGACGAATAACAGGTAAAATAGGATAGATAACCAAATGTTTTAATTGGTTAGAATCAGTGATGTCCTCAGTGGTATAATTATGTTAAATGTTAGAACATTAATAGGCGTGAAATTATTTCTGACTAAAATGTTGATTTAAAAAATAGAACAAGGAATATCATTTATATTACTGATTCCTAATGTTTCTAACATCTTCAGTACACGTACTTGTCAGCATTGTGAAAGGTTATGTTGATATTGCTAATATTTCATTATTCGCAGGATCAGGTAATTGTAATTATATAGAATGTGACAAAATCAAAAAGACTACAAAAACAAAGTGACGTTATATTCGAAAATGCTTTGCTTTTTAGTAAGATTTAAAAAAAATAATTACTGGAAACTGTCATTAGTCACTATACATGTAAGTACAAAGAGGTTCTATATTTCTGTATGTCTAAACAGGTAACTAAAGGAAAAGGTAGATGTGTTGGTTCTTCCCTCAACATGATTGATTGATTGATTGAATTTTAACGGCGCACCAGCACTTTTAGGCTATTTAGCGCCATACAGTAGGTCATATTTGTAAAAAGGTTCAATATCGACCAGCGATATAGTAAAAAATCCATAGTAGATAAATATAAAATAGTAAATGTTGGTAACAGTTAAAGATATTGGTTCACGATCAACGGGAGATGTAAATGATGTATCTTGATGAAAAGATGTAAATAATAGTTGGTATTTGTATTAGTTAAAAAATTAGTTTGGGTAAGGTCATAAAAAGTTACAGTTTAAAATAAAGATTTACTTCCTTTAGGAACTCTAAAATACTAGTGATTTGAATAGTATCAAAAAGTTCCTGCATGTCATGTACATTATAGTATTTATCACGCGTAGGTTGCAGGTCGGAACACGTGGTCATAAAGTGTTTAACAGTAAATGGTACATTGCAAGGAACGCACTCTGGTGGATCTTCACCTTTTAGTATGTGTGAGTGGGTAATGTATGTATGACCGATTCTGATTCTTGCAATGACAACCTCCTCCCTACGAATAGTTCTGTAGGAAGGAGTCCATTCTCCCAAGATTGGTTTGATGGCATGAAGTTTGTTATTGATTGCATCATCCCATGATACCTGCCACTTTTGATGTAGATACTTTTTGATACAAGGTTTAAAATCAGAATATGGTAATTTAAAATCCGATGGTTCTAAAGATATGGCCATCTTAGCAGCCCGGTCTGCTTCTTCGTTACCTCTAATACCAATATGGCTAGGTAGCCAACAGTATACTATATTGCATGAGGCACTAAGTTCAGAGTTTTTTTTATCAAAACATTCATCAATAGTGGATTATCTAGTTTGATATTGTGTAGCGCCTGAAGCACTGATAATGAGTCACAGAAGATAATACTATTTAGAATATGATTAGTTTCGATAAATGTCAGAGCAAGGTCTATTGCTCTGATTTCCGCTGTAAATATGGATGCATCATTTGGCAAACGCTCTTTGGTTATGTGTTTGCCACTGACGAAGGCTGCAGCAGCCTTATCAGCAACCTTTGATCCATCAGTATAAAATCTAGCATAATGTGTAAATTCATTGAGTAGATCATGATAAGAATTCAAGAATAGGATAGGGTTTGTCTCAGATTTTTCCGATCGTGTAACGTAAAATTCACTTGGGGTTGCTTAATGAGCCAAGGTGGTGTTTTCGAGACAAAGGTTTTCTGGATTAAAGATAGATTACATTTGATTTGGTCAAAGCAGGATGATATTCTAATACCAAATGAAGGTATAGCATTTGGTTTATTTACGTATAAAGCTTTGTAATTTGGATGAAAAACGGCCGAAAAAGCAGGGTTCAGAGGGTTGGATCGTAACTTAAGAGCATAATGTGCAGAAAGCATTTCTCTGCGATGCGATAAAGGTGGTTCATTCGCTTCCGCGAGAAGGCTTTCACACGGAGATGTCTTACCCTCAACATGATGAATTCTGAACAAATTTGGCTTGGGTTTTAATCTTTACCATCAGGATCAGCGGAAAGTGGTATCTATGGTGTTTCAAAGTAAACATTCAATCACATGGTTTTGCACTGTCCAGTTGTAATGAATGTTTGATAAGAGATAATTTAAAAATATATTTTGAGGAGATTCAATGAATGTTTTTGGCAAATATTTCAAGGTTTTCTCTTTGCTTTGAATAAAACTCTGCTAGCAGATTAAAAGAGCTGTGAATATTTTTATTTCATGTATCCACATCAGCCAAGCACATACATCAGCATGCACGATACAAATTTGCAAGTTGCAAGCTGAAATTAAAGGAATGGCGATCAAACAGAAAATTAGTAAAATGTTGAGCAAGGTAAACTAGATAAATGGTGAATAATTTGAACAAGAGACATTGTGAGCATTTAAAGCTAGAGGAGTGGTGAATAAAAGTAACTAGAAAAATGGTGTGCGTTTGATGCTAGAAGAATGGTGAATATAGGTAACTAACGAAAGGGTGTGCATTTGGAAACCATATAAATGATGAGGATATTGATAGTAAAAGAATTATGAGCAATTTTCCAAAGCTTGAGATGAATCCGTAATAATAATTAAAAACAAACCAAAAAATGCAAACATTTTCTGGAGATATTGTGAGCAAAATGATTGATCAGCAAGCATAACTAAAGCTAATTTGTGAGTCCCCGAGTGGTCGAGTGGTCTAAAAGCGTTGACTCTTACGGATCACTGCCATTTCACCTCTGTGTGCGTGAGTTCAAGTCCAGACTCTGCTAACGTGGGTAAGTGTGAAAGCCTGCTAGTAGCTTTTAGTGGGTCTGTGTTTCTTCCCTGGCTTTTCCAGGGTTCTTCCTCCACCATTAATACTAGCCGCCATGTATAGCCTATCTTCTGCTGAAAAATGGCGTTAAACTCTACAACAACAGCAACATAACTAATGACAAACAATATGTTATACAATTCACAACAATCTTCTAAATACTACATTAATAGCAGTTGTATTCACAAAATTCTTTGCATCACGATCAAAAGTCAATATCTCAGAAAAATTAATTCATCAAATACATTTCTCCATACGAAAATGTAGACAAGATGTTCATATGATGTACAAGGTTTCAGAACGGTCAATTAAAAACTCTAAGAAAAAATGAATTGGCATGGTTCTATCCTTACCTACATTAAGTCGCAAAAGAGTAGTATTAGGAAACAAGGGTTTTAGCCCGCCCACCCCCAAACCCTTGTTTCCTACTACTACTACTACTACTACTACTACTACTACTACTACTACTACTACTACTACTACTACTACTACGGACAGGTATTTTGTAACCAGACAAAACAACAGGTGTTGGAATGCTATGATTCATCTAGATAAGCTCTGTCATGCAGAGGTGACGAATTTGTTAGAACAGCGCATGCGTGGAATAGGATTATTCTAAAGACGGCAAATGAGTTTTATTATCAGTCTACCACAAGGTTTTTATCAGATAACAGGATGAAAATTAAACTGTGCATTAGAACGTTTCAGTTAACAAGGCGGAAATTAAACTACGCATTAGAATGAAAATGATATTATTTTATATCTCGTTACCAATGATTAATATTTTAACTGTTGATATTAAAAATACTTCACTATCACGACTATAGATACTAAATTTTACTTTACCGCTCACACAGCGACGGGACTCAAACAAATCTTTCATTTCTGGTTTGTTTAGAGGATATTTTTTGTCGATAAAATACACCTTTGACCGATCTAGATCAATTGTGAGTTTAGTATATTTTTGTTGGTTAATGGGGCTGTGAAAGTTTTTAAATTCCGCTAGCAACTTTTGATACAATTGTTCGATATAATTGAAATACACGCTATTATCAAATCTGATGAGCGAAAGTTTTACTTGTCACGTGCTCCATTAAAACATATACCTGATGTTTCATTATTAAATTCAACTGTCAATTGTTTACCGTCCATCATTAGATATTTGATGTTACTATTGTAGCTATTTGTCATTATCAAATTTTCAAACATTATTTTATAAGTTGAGATAAAATTTCAGTTGGAAAAGATAATGTCGAGTATAGATCTATTATCACGACAATACCCAAGGGCAAATGTATCTACCCCATTTTTGCAATAACGTTTGTCATCAAAATTACACAATCCACGTTTGATAATGACATCTGTTTCAAGCTTATGATGTTTCGCTCGAAATGCCATAGCTCTCATAAAACTAACACCGCCATCAAGCGCATATTTGTAGTCATCAAATTTCATAAACTTTTTAACAAAATTACGAGGCAGACCTTTGGCTTTTTTGTTATTTTATTATTGTGCAATAATACGGCATACATTTTGCTGCGTAATCCGATAAAGTATTTGATAACGCTCGAGTTCATTTCATCTTTGAACTTACCAATACCTTTTTTATTTGTGTTGTCATGAAATTTACTGTCTGTGGGTAATCAGAAAGATCAAACAGATGTCGATTATTGTACATGTCCTGATAGATGTCCTCACATTCGATTTCATATACGAGTGAATCAGTATCAGTAAACAATAATCTACTGGCCGGCCACTGAATTTTAGCAAAATTATAATGAAAATCGTACATCAGCCACTATGATAAATCTAACACTGCAGCTCCAACATAGATCGGCTTGTTTAGTTTTAGATTTGTTTTTTTTTTCTTTGTATTGCAACAAGATTTTCATTAAAAATTTTCATGCTCACAAAATCATCGTCTGACACAAGTTTGTTTCTGCGATTGACATCATTAACTAGTTCGATATTTACGCGTTTCCTAATATTCTCCATCGTCTTAACAAAAACGGAATTGTTCATCAGTTTAAAGAAGTTTTTCTCAAAATCTGTTTTCGCTGCAGCTCTTCTTAAATTTTAGTACACGATGAACTTTTCTCAACACAAGAACAGCATCGACTGCTTGCTTTAAAACTTTGTAATGCAAGACATAATTTTCTTATCGAGTAAATTTGTTACTAGTTTCTTGACCATGGAATGTTGCCTTGGTAATGCTAACGCTTGTTGTTCTTTTGATAACAAACTATAATCTATAACCATCGATTCCGCGCAGAAAGGATAATCGTTATGTAATTTGTGTAGCGAATTTTGATAATCAAGATCAACTTCAACGAAATATGAAACATCGTCAGGTATCTTTTTTTCTGTCTCCGATAGAAATTGATCAGCCGTGATCCAGTGAAATCCACCAAGAGGCATTGGTTCTGCCATCGAACCACCGTAAAGATTATTGCGATCCAGATAAACTATATAATTCGAAGGGAGCTCAGGATTATACTGTTTCAAATATCTGTTGTTTGCTTCAGCATATTTTTTTTTGTTATCACGCTAATACCACCTCTGATACCTTTTTCAATAAAATTGAACATATCAACGTCTGTCAGTAATTCTAACCTTACTTCACTAAACTTTAGCAGAGCATCCCATGACAGCCCAGGGGCAGAATAATACCAGCAAAGATCTAGTCCGTAATTATTATAACTCACTTCTCGAAAACTTTCAAAAACATCTGCTAATAATAACACATCAGTTTTCAAATACAAATCATGATAATTACCAAAAGTCTCACAATCAAACTCTTTCCAGATGTCTTGTGCATACCTGTACTCGTCGTCGGTTATATTTTCATTTTTAAGTTGCGAGTAAAATTTATTTTTGTCAGGTAAAGATGTTTCATCAAATTTACTCCAGTCGTCGAGGTATTCGTACGGAAATACCCCTTTTTAGCTAGTTGATTAAATTTATTTCCAAAACAATCTCTTAGGTTATCAAATTTACTACAACCTTTTACTAACTCATCTAACGAGGCTGCCATAAACTGCAGGCTGTCAATGAAACGCAATTTACCTAGCGTAACTGACATATACTTTTCAAAATTATTTGGGATGCATTTGATGACGTTATCGAGTTTTAGACGAGCTTTTATATCGGGATCACCAAAAGCTTCTACTATAATATGGCTATCATATCCTCGAAAATTGTGAAGAATAACCGGAATAAAATCTGGAGCATGAAATTTTAAATGACACTGATTATGAGCAGCTCCACGGTACTGTCCGGTCAAATGGCAATGGTCATGTACTTTTTTGTTACTAACGTTGTCAGTCCTAACGTTGTCAGGATCAAAAGCTTTTTCACAAATATGACAAATTTCTGCTTGCTCGTGATCGGATTCTTGTTGAGGTGTTAATATTAACATTGGCGTTACTCTTTTCAAACGATAAGTAATATTATCAACTTCATTAATCAACTGCTTGAGAAGCCAGACAGCTGGATTTTTACCACGATAGTATTGGATTGGTTTAGACAATCTAGAATCAGTCAAACAAACTACCTTATACGCTACTCCACACGGAACATGATTTTGAATTTTTCTTGTACTCGATTGATTATGATTATTTTCTACACCAAGTACAGGTTGAAGTAAACACTCAAAATCAGCGTATATGGCGAAAGGAATTTTTAGTTTGTAATTATGATGGACAAACTGTAACACACTATCTTTTTTAGATGGCATTGTTATTCTTTGTACATCACTACAGTACTGCAAATGCTTTTGTAATGTTTCATTGTTTGTACAGCCATGCAAGCAGAGGTAACAAACTAACATTTTGTTCTTTTTCTTATTGTACTGTTTGCCAACTAGTCCGTTAAAGTTTTTAATCCAAACGTAATGATTTTTATAAAACAGTAGATTGATAGACGATTGTGAGGCTTTTCCTGAAATATATATCGGATATACATCCTCTTTTTCATCTAATCCGAAAACGTTAATTTAAACATTATTTTGCTTTTCAAATTTTAGTATTTGATTTTCTGCCACTGTAAAGTTAATATCTTTAAAATTTAATCTTGACACGTGACTGATATACTTCTCAACGCGATCAGCGTGTTTTTCTGCTGGAAATAGTGCGGAAAGAACATCCCATTGGAAACATTTGTTATCTGCGTTTTTGATGTTTATACAAAATCTTTTACTTTTTATTTTTGGTGGCAGGTCGATGTACGAACTACCTCGTAATGCGTTATATTTCATCGTGTGAAACAATATTTCTTTAATCATTTCAAACTTCCAACCCGATCCTAATTCAGCGAATTCCTCTATTTTTTTCCAGATTTCTTGGTGTATTTCATCATAGTGGTAAAAGGTTAGTCCCAAGCAAAACACGTCTTGATTTTGCGTTCATATCAGGATCTGCAATTTCCTTGTTAGTTGATTCTTCCGTTACAACTAACTTTGAAAATATACATGATATTGCACAAATAATCTTACACTTTTGTGTTTTTCGAGCTCACGTTTTAGAGTTGTCTGTAGTAGGTGATAAAGATTTGTTGCAGTAAAATTTACTCAAACATTTTGAATATCAAACTGATAACTATTGTCAAAACCTGCAAAAGCAGTCGCTATTTTATCAGGTTCTCCCATAAGGCTTCTCTTAGCTATATCACGCAATTTTAACACTATTATACTATAATATAATATTTAATTGATAATTTACCTCACACTGCGCATGCGCTAAAAATCAATTAAAGATAAAAAAATCGCCTATAATATAATGACAGCAAATCTGACAAGCGCACGTGAGCAAGTGGTATATCATGTTCACCCCAAGTATAACTTATACGCTGGAAATACATTAGGTTTGGTTATTAACCTTTAAACTGGAATAACTGTTGGCAAATTGACTCCAGCGGGTTATAATATTAGTGTCAAGGGAGATAATGCCGAGAGGATTGCAATGCTTAGAAAAGATTTTATTTACACGTTGTTCTGCGATGACATTCCAGAAGGACAGCGTGTGTATCACGTGAACAGTAAAGTCACTGATGACAACATTGAAAACTTATCCTTACAAGATGAGTTTCAGCCGCATCTGGTCTTCGATTTATACGAGGCTAACGATCGCGGTATTATTAGAAACAGAAAAACTAAAAAAGTTCTTGGTACTATGAAGAATATGGGATATATCAGGGTAATTGTTAGAGGAACATCGACAGATCAAGTTTGTTATACTTGTCATAGGTTTGTTTACGAGGTGTTCAACGGATCTATACCCAATGGTCTGGTTATTAATCACATCAATAACGTAGAAACAGACAATCAATTGGAAAATCTGGAGCTAGTGACCCAAGAGGAAAATGTGAGAAAAGGAAAAAATAGTAATGGTATTAATTTTAGATGTCCAAAAAAAACTGTTATTTCAAAAAACCTCGAAACGGATGAGGAGATCAAATTCAAATCGATTACGGCTGCGGCGAAATATTATAAGATAAAGTCTATGTCAGTAAAATTTGTAGCTGATGGAGTAACAAAATCAGCTTTTTCAAGCGAATGCAATGCCAGGATTGGTTTTAGATATGATATTTGATAGCTCGGTTTTAGTCAAACAATGATGAGCAAATGCTATAATATCATCATGATCAAATTTTAACGTCGTTACTGCACTTTCATTAATTTTATTTTTTTCTGCTGCTGTTAGCAATATTTTATGAGAATCACCTTGCATTACAAAAACGTCAACAGAATATGCACTATAACCCAACAAACATTTTCTTACCGCTTCGGCTAGTTCGTTGTAATTTAATATATTAACTTTGTGGTGATATTTTATCTCATCAGTCATCTTATAATAACAAATTAGATAAAAATTATTATAATAATGGACTTGATGAAACGACTCGCTGAATTATACGAAGAAGATACTAGTGATAAGGTCACCAGCGACAAAGTCGCCAGCGACAAAGTCGCCAGCGATAAGGTCACGCATAGTATTACATTTTCCAAAGATTTCATAGACAAATCTGTTGGTTATAGCGAAGATGATATTTTGTATAACAACAAAATTGATGATGATGGTGAAATAGTCACTGTTGCTGACAGATCTAATTACAGCAGACCAACAACTAATCGATATAATGCCAATTATCACATTACAAAAAAAAATAATGAAATTTAATTTTACCGTTGCCGAACAACAACTGTTTTGGCAGCTAATCAGACCTTTCTTAAACATCAGAATTCCAGGTCGACAAAAAAATATCAAATTCGATTTCATATTTGTCAAAATTTGTAATCTAATGACGATCTCTGACGATCGCAGACAATATCTAATATCATTATGTAAACCAGTAAAATGTAAATCTGTCAAACAAAAGTATGGGAAAATTTATAATAGCATTATATCATAATTTGTTTGGTTGGGATCCAACTGTTAAATTTATCGCTATACCCACGCCATTTCACTAAACTTTTATTTCCTTTTTTCCTAATCACTTTTTCAATAACAAAAACATCCTGCTCAGTTTTCTGTAGTTCTTGTTCATAAAAACTACCTACGATCGGTTCCCCTGCCAGATCTTTTAAAGCGTATGTTACAGGTATTGTGAAAAGTACCTTATCAACTACAAATACTTCTTCGCTCCAGTTTGGAGTAAATCCTTTTGCAAATATCTTTTTGATCAAAGATATTCTAACTTTATCACCAACCTTAAATTTATGTCTCCGGTACATGTTATCATTTGCTAATATCGGATTTTTAATAGCATTATTTGGTGACATTTAATGGTTCGATGTTTCGTGTTATTATATTCACCTACGATTTGAGAAAGGTCATCGATGTACCTGTTGGTGTTTTTAGCTGTCATATGTTTGTGTAATTTTTCGTTCAGCGTGCGATTAAATATCTCAACAACAACGCCTTTACCCTCGTTTCCTGTAACATATTTTTTTATATTATTTTGTTCTAGAAACTGCTCAAACATTTTGTTAAAAAAACTCAGATCCGTGATCAGTCCAGATTTTATTTGGTTTTCTTTTTGTACTCGTTATTATTTGTCTTAGCGCATCAGTCATTGAAGTCCCTGTCTTATCTGAAACAGGTACACTGAAAGCATATTTACTAAAAACGTCTATAACATTAAACAAATATCTTTTTGGAGCACCATCAGCGCCAATGTTAACCTGAGCCAGATTCGGCACATCCACCAAATCTATTGCCCAGATATCATCTACACCATTAACGACAACTTTACGTCGTGGGAACTTTTTTTTTAGGTCTGTGTAGTTCGACTGCAAGATCATTGTATACTTTTTTTCGAGTCCGAGTTTATATTTTGCTCCAATTATTCACTGAACAAATCTTCTATCTAAACGTTTTCGTAGATTTGTTTGCTCCATATCACGTAATTCGTCTAACATTACTTTATCACAATCTGATTTTGAGTTTTCATGATCACGATAACAGATATCATGACGCATTGCTATTGCATCCATTTGATTGTAAGGCTCTTGTCCTGACAATGGATTGTCGTTTTCATCTAGTTGTTGATCTAGCGGATTGTAAGGTCCTGTAAACCGATGACCTGGCAAAGTCCAACCGCCTTTTGGTTTTGGTAATTTTCCAATAATTTTATGTATATCTATACCTGACCCTATTATTTCTCTGTTGTTACAACATTGACAGTATGCGACAATTTTATTTTGCTTAAGACATAAATCTGAGTCAGAATCACAATTGCATATCATTCTATATTTTTAGTCGTCGACTAAAATAATATCAGGATAACCAGATCCTAGCGAATTTTTCGCCGGCAAATTTTTCGCTGACGACGTCGCTGGGGACACTTTCTTTAAAAACATATTTTTTCTTTTTCCGCAGACTGCACAAAGACTTTTTAATATTATCTTTTTGTTTTTTGTTTTTTATGTTGTTTCATCAATATTTTCTGTTTTAGTTCTACACTTGAGACAGTATGTTGACATTATTATATTTATAAGTTTAGATAAAATTAATTGCAATCTCATCGTTAGAGTGAGAAGGTTGCTTGTCAAACTGTAAAATAAATTTTTAAAAATTGAGATTTCTGCTCATCTGTTGGATAAACATTATACAATAATATCCGCAAGCAGACGTTCCAACAGGTTGGAGTTGATTTGACGAATAATATATCTTGTTAAATTTTTTATTCATATACTTTTTTATTACATCGCTTGGAGGAAGTCCAAACGAGTCGAAATAATTATTATTATAAACTGCTACCCAATGTGTGCCGGATCCGTCATTAAAATCTTGTATATTAATAACACACAAACTTACAGCTGATGGTGATTTTATTGCTGCGAGTTCATCTTTAGAATAAACTCCATGAAATCCAGGAACCGCTTTTAACTTATCAATGATATCAAAATTACTCAACGGGGTGGTCGTCTTCCTGGTAATGTTAGACCACGTCCGATTCCTAAAAGATTTGGCAGCAGACTTCCCGCTAGTCCCGCCAAAAGTGGAGCGAACGGAATAATTCCTCCTTGTTTTGTTTGTTTGCGTTTTGGTGTTGTTTTCTTTTTTTGTTTTCTTTTTTATTGGCGATTTTGTTGTTGGTGATTTCTTTTTCCGTTGTGGCATTATAATATATCATTCACATAAAATTTACAATTTTTTTTATTCCACTTCCACGAATGATACCATTACCCTCAACAGCTTTCTTCGTTGCGCCAGAGACTGCTCCTGACATTGCTGCTAGTCCTAATGTTCCCAACACCGGCAAAACTTTAGGTATTATTGTACTAGTTAATACTGATAATGCAGGACCAAGAAAACCACCTTTGACAACAATATCGTTTGCTATCGCTGTCATTTGTGCAGCACTCAAATTTAAAACAAAAGTTTTTTACGATCATACTTTTTTACCTGATTTTTTGTTAGCATTAATTTAGTTAAAACACCAACAGAAATATTAGGATTAATTTTTAATGATACCTGTTCTCGCCTTGCAATAGCAGCTACTAATTTTTTAACTTGACCATCGGTCAAATATACTTCTTTTATAATATATTTTGCCATTTTATATAACAACTGTAGATTAAACTTGAACTGTCATTGTACCTCCAATAGAATCTACTGTGATAAATCTATCACTAATCACTAATGCGTATACGTACAACGGCACTATTGGAACCGCTCCAGGTGTCCAAGTAATTTCAATATCCGCTGTGCTGTCTACAGCTCGCTTGTTATGTTTACTAACATCAAAATAAAATATAGGATAAAGTGTACGAAATTCCTCTGCTGATATTTGAGTTCCATCTTCAACATCCTGATATTTTTGCATTGCATCAAGCAGGTACATATACGGTCGAGAAATATTTTTATTAGCGTCATCAGCAAAATTGCACTCGATAGCTCGTTCTGGATATTGCTTTGAATTTAATCTAGCGTATATTCGTCTAACATCGGCGTGGTCAAATATTGCATTATTTTGTTGCTGGTTTCCTCGTCGAGCGTGCTGTTGAAATATGACAAATATGTGTCTCGGCAGTTGTTCGCTTGATGTTGTTGTAACCCTCCACGTGTAGTCAGTAGTACTTGGAACCGCTGTCTGATATATCTTATGCTGCTTAAAGTAAATTCTGTTTGTATGCTTATCAAGTGTGCTATTTAGTTCTCACATTTTAGTGATTGATGGTGTTATACGTAGCATCCACAAAGCAAGTTTGTTTATGATAAACTGTACATCAGCCCCTCCAAATCTAAACAAGCAATCGTTTTGGTCTGCTCGATCTAAAAAAAGCGTATGTATAACTCCGCGAAATACTTTATCATAATCGCGACAAAAGCCGAAAATCATGCTTAGCGGAAGCATCATTGTAATTTGACGTGATCCTGCTGTAAGTATTCTTCGCCTAGCAAAACCTTCGATATAGCGTGGATTTCTCGCGTCAAGCGTGTTAAGAAGTAAATTTATCATCGCAGTACCGTTTGCATCTGCAGCTGGTGGTGTTATATTTAGATTATTAAAAGCTGCTGTAAGAGAAACTATTGTGGCGTTTGAATTAGCATCTGCAGCAGGTGCGACAATATCTAGAGCAGCAGCATTAGCAATGAGAAAATTTCTCACAATTACAGCATTTGCATCTGCATTAGCTCCGTGTACTATAGCACCTCTCTTTAAAAATTCCGTTGATTCAGCTATACCCTGTCCAGTATCTTTAAACCACATCATATTCGTTGCAGTTGATCTCATGCAATCGTCGGAAAACGAAATAATATTTAAAATTGTACTTGCAACTTGTAGATTACCTGAAATATCTTCTATAGTTTGATTGGCCAGTTGATATCTAGCACTTTTAAATAAACTAAGGCCGTTATTTATAAGAGCTATTTCTGCTCCAACTGCAATTACAGCAGGTGGATTGGCTACTGTCATAATCTGACCACGAACTTCTAACATAGCCTTATGTGGCAGTAAAAATTCATCTTCGTCTCTGGTGTTAAAGGTTCTGATACCAGCTTTATTTGGTTCGTTATAATTCTCATCAAGATACTCAACATACTCAAATTCTGTCACATCGTTGTCGATGTCATAAGTTTCTGTTAACTCGAGATAATTTTTAATAGACATTCTATTTTATTAGATTATATAAAATTGTATTGCGGCACTGTTGTTTTAGATATCAATTTTTGTATGATATGCTCGCCCTTTGGTGATAATATTTTTTTTGTTGTTGTTATCATAGCTCGATGGGTTTCTTTTGTTGGAGCGATTTCTGAGATAGCTTGTTTTATTTCAGATGCAGTCGGTAGATCACCTTTTATTTTATCAGCTATTTTTTGTCCCACCGCAGTCCCAGCGGCAGATGCAGCTCCAGTTGCAAACGCTTTACCCGCGTCAATAGCAATTGGTGCAACTTTACGCGCTATACCCGGATTATTTTCAATAACTTTAGTAAAAGTATTTCCAAAAACTCCTCCTATTATTTTTCTTCGATAAACTTTTTTCTTTGTTTCATTATATTTGATGTTGCATAATTTTTACTTTTGCTCGCGTAGATGTAAATAATAAGTTACAACTTCATTATTAACATGTAACTGTTCTCCAGATTGATCTGTCAACTGCATTATTATACTTAATATTTGATCTTCAACGTTTAAAGGATAATAGATAATATGTCGTGGAGTTATTTGCATGAGAGAACCTGGCGGAACTTCAGGTGAGAAACTGTAAATCGTTTGACCTTTGCTGCCTTTTGATGTATAAGAGCCAGAAGCAATAGAGCAATTTACTAATATCGTATTTACTTCTGTTATATTTACTGGCAGTTCACTGTCATATGTAAGAGCATTATCAAGTGCAGTGTAAGTTTTTTCAGTAAATCCTAACAGTTGTGCAATACTTCTTTCTCTTGGTTCAAGACTGATTACTATATTTTTCAAAGTTATCCTACCTCGCAACGTGTTATAATTTGCTGCCAATTCAAAATTATCAGCCACACCGCCAGCTTTTGTGATGTGCTCTTTGATTGTCCTGTTTAGATCAGTAATATTATAAGCTCCTTGCGGAATTTTTATTTTTTTTGTTGTAGATATTGGAGATGTTGTAATCATAGTAAAATACATTTCATCGTTAACATCATTTTTCACGTTAGGTATAGCAGTCCAGCAAGTACAAGAAATTAATCCAATTTCATATTGTTTTGTAGATCTAGTTGGATAGGTGGAATATAATTTACTGAAATATTTGCGCCATCTATCGCAGACTCACTAGAGTTTAGTAATAATGTTGTTTGCATTCCTTTTATATTATATCATTTTACAAAATTAAGTCGCCGCGATTAAGTCGCTGTGTAAAGTTTCATATTCGTCAGATGTTAATAATTCACTCGATCTTAGATGATCAAGTATGTCAATGATTTCATTATCAAGTTCAACACTAACATTCCCAACTTCTTTTGATGATATTAGTAACATTAATCTACCTATCATTTCAGTAGTTGAAGTAAATATTTATACACCAGTTCCTGTTCTTCTTCTCTACTTTTCTCTACACGAGTTTTATCAAGTGTATCAAATTTCCTTTTAAAACTCCACACTTTACCAAAAGGTTTTGCTCTACTATTTTCTGCTGTTTTTTTAAACACTAAAGCAATGACACCATTTCTCATTCTATCATAAAGTAGATGCATATCCTCAATCTCTGTAACCGTGTTTATTTCATCTTTAGCAGTAACTCCGTCCTTAAATATTACATCTGATCTATCGATTAATGTTTGATATTCTGCATCAGTCCACCTGCTTATATTATTAATATCTATTATATTTTCTTTTTTTTAAAAAATCATCATATTCACTACCTTTTATCTCATCATTTGCTCTTCTTATAAAATGAAGTCTTTGATCTCCAAACTCCATATACTTTACAGTAACATCACCAACTCTTTGTTGCTCCTCTCTGATATCTTTTATGTCTCCTGATAAATTTTTTTATAATATTTGTTATTCCTTGCGTTGTTAACTTTGCTAATCTTCGCTCAAGTGTCAGCGGATTGTTTATCAATCAATCTGTTTCAGCTTGTCTAGCCACAGGATCAGCTATATTTGCTGTAAGTGCCTCAATTAGTTTTCTTTTTTCTTCATCAGATCTAGTAATAAGTTTTGCAGCAGCTGCTTCCTGTTGTTCTTTAACAATGCCAACCAAGCCTTTTTCCTGCAGTTGTTTAAGTTCTTCTTCTGACAGTGGTTTAGTTTCAGGTTGTTTACCTAATAGTGCTTCAGTAACCGGCTTGAAAATTGTAGCTGTTGCTTCTGTAGCGGTTACTTGCCCACGTCGTGCTTGTTGTACTTTTTGTTTAAGTAATGCCTGAGATTGAGCAAGTTTTTTTTAGATCTTCTATATGTTGTCTGTATCTTGCTCGTTTGTCCATTATTATTATTATAAATTTTATAAAATTGAAACCTCTTACTTTAAGTAAATATCAATACAACAGCGAAACATTTTAGTTGGATCATTTGTAAGTTTATCAAATAAGAAAAAGTTGAATTTATCTTTTGTAGCATTACGGCAAAGTTCAATAAACTTATCTTTTGTCACGTCACCGCATTGCTCGCTTGCAATATTTCTAACGTCAACATTGTCCAGTCCTGGAAATAATATAAAACAACCCGTATTTCGCCGAATAAATCTGTCAACATTATAAAATCCTTGAGCGAGATAAACAGAATTACACTGTTTGTTACGTGACAGTGAGAAATACGATCTTATTTTATTCATCTCCATGTTATTTAGCGGAATATCGTCAAAAACTACTATCTTGTGTTCATCTGCATCAAGTTGATTAATTGGAATAAGATCTTCTGGCTGCTTAATTATAAAAAAAATCTTCACCAGCCTTAAGGTCATCACGAAGTTTGTCATTATACTGGCTTAATAACTCATACTTATCTTGCTGTGGATTGATTGTGTAAATATAAACTCTGTCATAGTTAAAATTATCACCAAGAAGCAAGTTCATAAGCAAATTTGTTTTTCCCGATCCAGTTCGCCCAACAATAAGATAATGACAATCAGGAAGTTCATTGTTATGTTTATGCCTCACTAGTCTCTCTGTATCAAAGTTTAATATCGACGATTTTGCCATTTTATATAATATTAAACTAGTGTTGATAATTTTATCTAGGACAATAAATAATGAGCTACTATACAAAATTTGGAACACTATCAGGAGATTTATCCACGGAAGGTTACCAAGGTGACTTATCCAAATATGCAACTCTTGATCAGCTCAAAAATGAAATCAATAATTTACTAAATCTTACCAGTGTAGATCCAGATGAAGTCGTCATTTTCCAGGACAAAGAAGGACGATTAAAAACTAGTGATGTAAAACTGCCAGATGTACTTGTACGAATACCTAATGCGGTTACTGGTAATATTGTGACTTTTAACAATCGAGATAAGATACGAGATTCTGGTAGGTCAGTGGATGATTTTGTTCAAAAAGCTGGTGATTTATTTAGTGGGGATATTGTTATGAACCAGAATAAGAATACAGATCTTGGATATCCAACTATAGATGGAGACGCTGTAAACAAAAAATACGTCGATGATCAGGACGTTACAATCAATAATGAAATAACAGCTCTCAAAACTGAGTTTCTTGGTTACGTGAATACGTTTTTAAGTTTTCGTAGAAACATAAACACACTTAAAAACGAATTTTTTGGAAATCCATCAAATGTTGACATTACACTCGCTAATATTAATACAAAACTCAATGATATTAACACAAAACTCAATGATATTGTTAGTGGAATTCCTAGTATTGTTGAGAAAACGAGTATGATTAAAATTCCTCACAAACAGATTAAAAATATTGTGTATACTGTTGCTTCTGGGTCTAGTACATGGACGCCGCAAAATAAATCTATCAAATACGCTGCAGAAGATACTGGTGTGTATAGATTTACAGTGATTAGCATTGTAGATTTTAATATTTCAACCACATCTCCATTACATATTTTGGGTACGTCTTCTGGAACTGTATCCATATTAATATTAAAATGTATTGAAGAAATATTTACACTTGAACTTACTACTATATTTCCAAATACAACCGAAGTCGGTTATAGTTGGTGCTTGGAATTTGTAGCTGAATTACTAATATCAAGATTTGAGATTATGTAAACAAATATTATAATGAAAAGAAGTATAGTTGATTTCAATCATATTTCAAAAGATATTCCAAAACAAGATGTAGACGCATTAATACAATACTATAAATATTATCATAAAAAACTTTGGTGTGTTAAAAAATGTTACAAATACTACAACAAGATCCTTCGAGTAATATCATATCTACCCTTGTTAATGACCAGTTCTGGTATAATTTCAAGTGGGGTATCATTAAATCCGTTTTTGTTAATCATATCCGGTATTGGTGTTTCACTTACTGCGGCGTGTAAAAAAGTAGAACCAAGACTTTTGATAAAAAGCACGGATGTTTAACATCAATTGAAACTTACAAAAAACTACTTGATCAGATCCGGTCTTACCTACGAGGAGTCAAATATAATATGGATGATTTATTACGTGAATTTTGTATTATTGACAATATGTTAACAGACATTCTACCAATGGGGGTTAGCAAATATGAAAAAATTATCAAAAAAATATGATTAACGTATAATTTTATCTAAAGGTAAGATATCATATCACTTACCTTCCTCTAATGCGTAGTTTAATTTCCGCCTTGTTAACTAAAACGTTGTAATGCACAGTTTAATTTTCATCCTGTTATCTGATAAAAAACTTGTGGTAGACTGATTATAAAACCCATTTGCCGTCTTTAGAATAATCGTATTCCACGCATGCGCTGTTCTAACAAATTTGTCACCTCTGCATGACAGAGCTTATCTAGATGAATCATAGCATTCCAACACCTGTTGTTTTGTCTGGTTATAAAATACCTGTCCGTAGTAGTAGTAGTAGTAGGAAACAAGGGTTTGGGGGGAAGGGTGGGTGGGGGTGGGTGGGGGTGGGTGGGGGTGGGTGGGTGGGTGGGGGTGGGTGGGGGTGGGCTAAAACTCTTGTTTCCTAATACTACTAAAAGGCAATAAATTCGACACATTGTGAGAAAAGTGATTATCCATAACGTGCACAAAATGTCGAGGCAATCACTTGAAATTATCTTGCTGTGTTCACAATTTTAATACCCTATATCATGTTCCAAGTCAAAAACAACAATAACAAAATAGGAGCACAATTAATAGTCGATATGAACAATTTCAGAAAATAGCAATACTATGATCCCATGTTTACCATTTTAACATTATTTGCATTTGTTTCAACTTTTTCAACTTAATATTTGTATCTTTAATCAAAAAAAAAAAAACGATGTACAAAATGACAGGTCCGTTAAGATCTTATTATTCTGACGAAATATGGAAAACAGAAATATATATGTTCAACATTTGAACAACGTTTACAAATTTTTGTCTCCTCGGATATGTTACTGTGAAATGAAATTGAAATGGACATGTTCCTATTTGTGAAAGAAATACTCGATTGAAACTACAAGATGATAAATAAAACAATCCTATATCCTAAGCTGCCTTGTTCATATGTGCTAATTTGTGGTAAGAGATATGGGTCCCAAAATGGCCGTCGGCTTCCTAAATAATTTGATGTTGCTCGACATGAGGATGATGGTAAATATCAAGATGCCTCTTCACATCTAGATGTTCAACTGTGTTTGCCATGGTACTTTTAGAAATTTTCAAACTGCGCTGTAATGTTTGTGTACCATTGAGTGGACCACTAAGAGAAGACTGGGGTGAGTTACCATCCCTACTGTACATGTCTTGCACAACTTTGACCAGTTTTTCTAAACGGGTTGCTACGGACGCTCCATCCATTTCATCATCTTCGAGGACGTCTATTCTCATCAGATGCGCCCTCATGTTTCTAAACTTGTTTCTAAACCTGTCGTATCTATTAACTGTAACCTCTCTAGTCACCCTTTTGGCATAGTCATGGGTCCGCCCGTTTGGTAAAAGCCCCTCAAAGAAAAGAATGACCGCCAATTGTTGTAGATGGAGGTGCATATCTGGAGTAAAGTGACTAACTAGGTCTGTGCACGTGGAGGAAATAATGGCGATCAGTGCATTGAGCATCAGAACAGTAGTCATAATAACGAAAACTACAAATACTATTGAGAGCCACACAGGGTGACTGGAATCGGAAATTGGGATATCGGCTACGCCTAGAAAACTTTTGAAAGTCAGCATAAGCATCCCCTCCCAGCTACTATAGCTACCAGTAGTCTGACTGTTAGGATTATGAAGGAGCATAAACATTGCTGTTGAAAAGGCAACTACTTGGAGAGTTATGATAGGGGCAAAGCGAGTAATGTCTTGTAACAATATTCTTTGAATCAAGGACGTGAAAAAGCAGAAAAAGCTGTTGGCTCGCAGAAAGAAAAGAAACAAATACCAACCAATAACCACTGCAGTAATCAAAAGCATGTTGTTATACTCGGTAGACCATGTTGCGCCAAAGTCTGATATAATGCACAGCGCAAATAAAAAGAAAAGAACGTGAAAGACTGCATTTGCATATGGGTTTAAAAATGGTTTGTAAGTGACATGAAATGTTCCCCTGCAAATCTGTACAATCTTAAAGCACCCTAACCATATGTAAAGAGGGGATATTATTATCATGATAATCGCATAGTAAAATGGGAACGGTGCATGCAGGCCCTGATTGGTGGTTCTCGTTTCCTGACTATTCACCCTCTCCACAGATGCGGCCGTTAGGACAGATATTAATATGGTGTGCAACAGCAAAAAAGTGTAGAGGTATTTACGATAGAGTCTCCATTTTTTGACGATCATCCACTGTATTGGTCGTATCTGCATGAATCTCAGTGACGTTTTATATGAATGATGAAAAATCAAATCAAAAACCGATGGCGCACAATTTCTCTTCTCTGCAGGAAGTTTCTTTATGGCGCTGTCTTTCAAATGCTTTTTCTTTTCTATTTCATCTTCTAGCCTCCTGTATTCTTTCAGCTGATTATCTATATCCGTCATGTCGTAAAGCTTGACATCGAAAAGCCCTGATGAGTCGTCCGTCTCGCAATATCCCTGTAGAAATATAAAATAAATGTTTTATAGAGCAAAGTTGGCAGAAAAAAATATATATAGTCTTCTTTAAAAGACATACCTTGCAAGTCTTTTCAGTCTATTACATACATACATACATACATACATACATACATACATACATACATACATACATACATACATACATACATACATACATACATACATACATACATACATACATACATACATACATACATACATACATACATACATACATACATACATACATACATACATACATACATACATACATACATACATACATACATACATACATACATGCATGCATACATACATACATACATACATACATACATACATACATACATACATACATACATACATACATACAAACATACATACATACATACATATATATTAAGTACTATTCTTACATACATACATACATACATACATACATACATACATACATACATACATACATACATACATACATACATACATACATACATACATACATACATACATACATACATACATACATACATACATACATACATACATACATACATACATATATATATATATATATATATATATATATATATATATATATATACATACATATATATATATATATAGATATATATATATATATATATATATATATATATATATATTAAATGTATATATAAAGTACTATTCTTAAATGGTAGTAGGGTTAAAACTCGGGTAAGCAAGCATTGGATTGGTGGTTTTTTATGGGATGAATGCATAAGTAGTAATATGCAAAGACAAACACAAAAATACTTGCTTCTGTAGTCTGTACAGTCAGGAAACACGATATTACAACACGCTTTATGTTATTATCATATTTATATATTGAAGTTAATGTGTTATTCGGTACTTTCTTGTTTATTTCTAAATCGAGTTACTTAGATAACAAGAAAATTATTCAGATCATTTTGGATTTTTTTTACCTCTTCAATTATATGCTTGAAAAGTTCAACCAGTCCATATTTTGCAGCAAGTATGAGCGGTGTTTCTTTGTCTACGTTCACCATCAAAAACAATTTTTTGCAGCAGTCTTTCTTCTCTTTGTTGATGAACTTCATCATTTCTATTGCATTCTCTTCGCGATCAGGAAACATGTGGACATACTTCAGAAGAGAGTGACACAGATTGTCACCGTCACTGTTCTCTTGGTAAACATCAGTTTCCTCCTGTTCAAGTAATATTTTTACTATATCCTTGTTGTCAGTCAATACGGCAATCGATAGAGGTAATTGAGCCATCATAACATTGTTCTTGAACCTCAGACCTGTGGCCTTTTGGGAAAGAAGGTCTTTGACACCTCCTTCATTTTTCTTGTCACTTCTTGCAGCATTAAGTATCATTTTCAATAGCTTCTTGTTTTGCTTACAGACTGCCATGTGTAGTGGTGTTTGACCACAAAATGATTGAGAATTATCCCTGTGGCAATGTACTAACTCTGGGTATGTTGTTATTATATATCGAAGAACACGTTCTTGAGCACACTTCTTAAAACACCTCTGAGTGCAGTCTTGGGAAAGCTCATGGACACATTCCTGAACACTCCCATTAGCGTCATACTGCTCCATTATGCCTAATTTAAACGTGGCTATCGCTTTATGCAAAACAGTCGCACAATCCTCGTTCTGGTTTCCTTCTTTAAAAGTCTGATACCTTGCAAGTCTATTCAGTTTCCTTTGAAACTGTAATTCAAGTTTCGGTGTTGCATCAACTTCTTCTGAACTTCCCAATCGATTAATGAAATCAAAAATGGTTTCATTGAGTTTTGATTCACTGTTTTGAATTGATGGATTGAGGTGGGACATCGTGCTAAAGTGGTATATTTTCTTCTCCTGTGACACTTTCGTAGATATCTTTCTGTAAAAAGTCATGATATAGATATACAAGAACAGAAACAATGTATAGCAGATATGGGCTAACTGAATATCGTTCTAATATTTGTGGTACTTTTCGAAGTATTAATCATGTAACAAATTAAACCAAGGGCATTAATTGTTTCCCTAGTGGGTAAAGCACATGCTTCGGCTTTCTTCTAATTGAATAAATCTATTGAAATTGTATTTGTAAAACTAATATTTCAGGAACTCCGACGAATTCAGCGTGCAGTGGGTGAAAAAAAATGAACTGGACATATATGATTTCGATTATATGATGATGTTGATATCTTCATTTTGCATCAGGATTTATAAAAAAAATGATCATAATTTCAAATTAAAAAGAAGATAAATATTTAATATTTCACCTGCGCACCGAAGATCAATGTAGAGAAAAAAAACACTTAAGCCAATATTTTGAAAAAACACACTATTACTCCAAAGAGGTAAGAAAACCAAACAAAATCAAAAAAGCAAATAAGCATGAAGGTGGTACTAGCATTTTTCTGCTTATAAAAGATTATAATTAATTACCTTGATATAAATGCATACATACATACATACATACATACATACATACATACATACATACATACATACATACATACATACATACATACATACATACATACATACATACATACATACATACATACATACATACATACATACATACATACATACATACATACATACATACATACATACATACATACATACATACATACATACATAAATACATACATACATACATACATACATACATACATACATACA